>LUCW03000464.1:0-35410 GCA_001586965.3 Sphaeroforma sirkka
TATAAAATTATATGAAAATAGATATCGTCATATACATGGTCACTAAAAGTTTATAACAATGACCCTGAATATACATATATGCACGAGTGTATATTCATATGTATACGATTTTGTATACATCCAAATTGAAAACGCTTGTACAACAAACAGAAGACTGTGCTAATTTATTTAGACAGATATTCCAATAGAACTAGCGAAGAATAGAAAATACCTATTCTGAAACGGGTGCTGCGGTGTTGTCATCATACGAACGCGATAGCAGATTAACTCTATTTATCATGTACAAAGCTAGTTGTGCTCAAAACACACACCAGAGCGCCGACCTCGGGTTTCCACTTCCCCACTACAGCGACACCTTCGGAAGTTGTAGCTTGTTCATTTTCATTCGATGCGACCGGTGTTTGGCCCAGCCAGAAAAACACTATGAGTGATAAAACCACACCCACAGCAATGACTCCTCTTTTCTTGGCATATCGTACCATCGCAGCCATACTCACCTAAGACAAAGAAAAACGTACATAAAATCTTGGAGTAAGGTCTCGTATTTACTTCCTTACTAATCGTGCGCGCAGCTGTTAATCGAGTCACTAGTAAAGAACTGAAGATGCTAATAATAATCCACGGGTGTTTCAGGCCTCTTGCACAGGGCCGTGAGTACCTGCTATGTACATAAATAGGTATTTGCTGTGACGTAGACCGATCTTATATATTTTCATGGCACGATAGGTTCAGAAGAGTATTTACTATTCAACCTTTTCATTTGCAACAGACTCAGAGTAAAACATAGATTCAAAATATAATAATGTATTTGGAGATTGCGATAACGATTAGGCAAACCCTACATATGTTTGTTTTTATCTATTTTGTACTACATATTTGCATACTAAAAGCATATACATAGGGTGTGGGACTGAGGGTACAATAATAGCAACCCAATAAATATAGTTTGGGTGATACTTTTGGGGTTTTCAAATCAAATAAAAAAAAGAGAGCACCAAAAAATATATATAAATAGAAACAGTACAACAGTGCAGTACAAAAATATTTATGTAATTGTTTCCTTTTTTTGTTTTTTTTTAAGTTTTAAAAAAAAACATAAATGTATTTATTATGTATGTATTGTATTTACACGTATTTACCGCCATACATTTCTAGATGCGTGGGCAGCTGGGCAGCGTGGGCGCCATTTTGGATTTTTGCAACATGGACCTAGCCTCCCAGGACCCAGGACTATGGTCCACACTTCAAGATAAATATCAAAAAAAAAATATAGCGCATACATAGTCTCATATTGTTATCAAAGCCAACACGCGTAAATAATTGGGACCTCATTTATACTTTTACACACTGATGCCAAGGTATTATTTAAAATAATACGCCTCGTTAGCGTGTATTTTCTTTTTTTTGGCAAGACAAGACGCGTCTGTAAAAGAGGACAAAGTGACCATCCCATAAGTAGTGGAGATACGTTTCCTGTCATATGGGATGGCCACTTTATCCTCTTTACAGACGTGTCTTGTCTTGCCGAAAAAAGAAAATACGCTAACGAGGCGTACTATTTTAAATAATACCTTGGCAGCACTGTGTAAAAGTATACATTAATTCATTGCTATGTCGATACATAACGGACAATCAACCGTGCTTCAGGTGCAACTATCTGTGTGTACATATTACGTGTGACCTGAATATGTCATAATAATTAACAGAACAGCTTGTCTATCCTTGAATGGCTTTGTAGTAAATTAGTTGAATGAATGAACTAGCTAACATAGTACTAGTTTAGTTGGTTCAATTATTCACCTAAGTTACTACAAGACTGTAAAATATTGCGAGCACTTCTACCTCAGTCCGCACGAGTATGAAATACCGAGAAGGACCAGGTAGCAGTAAATTTAGCTTGTGTAAGAATGATCGGAACTGCCTCTTGGTAAGAGCCTAAATATCCTCGATCACACAGGACGTACCTCTAGCTGTTCTTTATTAAATTGTTTTCACTAGAAGTACTAAGTGTTCATGATCACATGCCTAATTTGTAGATAGACATAAGAACGTAAGTCAAGTTAAGTTAATACATTGGCTAATATAAATAGAGTTTTATCTGTAAACTTCGAACATTCGGTGGCGAGGCATTCAGTGGCGAGGCATGCAATGAAATTTTACGAAATGGAACGCCGCCATCTTTGTTGATAGGTGGATTAGGCTGACTTTCAGTAGTAATAAACCGTCGACCTCGAGACGGTTCCTCTACTTGTTCAGGAGATACAGCCTTTCCAATATCTGACTTTTCGCGGTCAGATGGCGAGCTGATGCCCTGGGCTACACTACTAGGAGACACACGGGTGCTGGCGAGCCTTTCCGCGGCAGTAGAGACCTCCTCTTCCAAGGCTTTAGGGTCCGACGAGTCATCCTCAGAGTTTTCCTCAGAACCAAGCTCAGAAACGGCGTCCTCTACAGCTTCAACGGCAGGCTCAGTACCAGACGGACCAGTGTCCCCAGTAACCTCAGGAATCTCAACAGGCTTAGCAGGCTTAGAGCTGGCGGCTCCCATGCCTTTAGAATTTCCTTTAGCCTTAGTAATAGCTCAAGAACAGGAAAATTAATAAGGTCTAGGTATAGTAACTAGCGTGTAGCTTACTTTAGGGTAGTATAGCCACTATAAGGTAATATTGAATACTTACAGTCCTGTCGCTGGATAGTAAGCAATTATTAGACAGTCTAAAAGCAGTACACTACAGCAACTACTAATTAACTGAAAAATATGTAAACTTCGATGGATATTTCTATGTTTTAAACTATGTTATATAAATTAAGATACAATTTAAGTCAGTTAGGATTTAGCAGTGGTAGCTTGTGTAAGAATGATCGGAACTGCCTCTTAATAAGAGCCTTAATATCCTCGATCACACAGGACGTACCTCTAGCTGTTCTTTATTAAATAATTTTCACTAGAAGTACTAAGTGTTCATGACCACATGCCTAATTTGTAAATTAGACATAAGAACGTAAGTCAAGTAAATACATTGGCTAATATAAATAAAGTTACATCTGAAGAAAAGTTTAAAAAAGAAAATGACTTATTGAATTTTGGAGATTGGCGGGAAGAGCAAACCCTGTAAGTAGTAGTTCAGAGATTATAAAATTTAGTTTATAATATCCTACATCTACTATCGTCTCAAATAGGTCCAAGTAAATGAGTCATACCAAATACTCAGGCTATTGGAGCCATCAAAGTGAATTTAGAACACTTTGGAAATATTAGAAAAAGAATTTGTATTAAATTATTTTAAATACAATTAAAAACCAATATATTATCTCATTTGATATTTCAGACTGACTGGAGGCCGTATTTCTACATATCTGAAGAAAAGATAAAAATAGAAAAAGACTTATTGGATTTTGGAGATTGGCGGGAAGAGCAAACCCTGTAAGTAGTAGTTCAGAGATTATAAAATTTAGTTTATAATATCCTACATCTACTATCGTCTCAAATAGGTCCAAGTAAATGAGTCATACCAAATACTCAGGCTATTGGAGCCATCAAAGTGAATTTAGAACACTTTGGAAATATTGGAAAAAGAATTTGTAGTAAATTATTTTAAATACAAATAAAAACCAATATATTATCTCATTTGATATTTTAGACTGACCGGAGGCCGTATTTCTACACACCTGAGTTACATATTACACAGATATGCTCATGTGAAATACATGATACACAAGTGAAAGAAATCTAGCGCATGTACCAGTTATGGAACAGATGACCCGGTTGATGAAAAATCACCGTCGAGTGCGTGAACGTTGTCAGACGGACGCTGACTTCCAGCAAAGACTACTGAATCACTGTGCGGTACAGTTGTTAGAGGAACCGCTCGACGCTTGCACATACAAACGCATACTCCAACTACACCCCAAATGGCATTTGATGGCGACCCATGAAATACTACAGCTGTTGAGCCCGGCATACAGGAAGCACAACATTGGTCAACAGCACGTTTCCTCAGTCGCCAACAACATCACACAGGGAATACAACAAGGGACTATACCAACAGTCGTCCGAACCCACAGACAGCGCAACTGCAGAATCAGAACTGGTCACAGCGTCCTCAGGCCGTGGTGCCAACGACGTGTGTAGAATGTGAGACACAAGCTCTATCCGGTTTAAGTCATATTGCTCGATGCCACCATCATTGAACAACGCAACAAGGGGGCACCCGTGCACGCCAGAACAAACAAGATCATCCTTTCCGCCCGACCAGACAACCGCCGGCGTACACACCTACAACCCAACCACCGGTGAACATGATTACACAAGAGGGAGGAATTGATCCACCTCCCGTGGCCATCGAGATGTAAAAATAGCGGGTTCCTAATAGTAGTTGCACAGGTAAAGTATATTATAAACGTACATACGTATCAACGTCCAACGCCGGAGGAAGAGCTTTGTCGCACACAACTGACACAAGCACAGTACGAGCAAGGCCATCACGGGGCAGCCAATACGGTACAACAGCTTTGCAACGATGGACGTGTGTGGCTGGGTGCACTAGAACTGGCAAAAACGGTTAAGCGACAGTGCAGTACATGTTTAGGTCAGGATACACTAAGTAAGGGCTTCTACCCGATGATTAGCATCGACACACGCTACCTTTGGCATCACATCTAGATGGACTACATTCCTACGTCGATCGGATCGCGGAGGAAGAACAAGTACATTTTCCATGTGTTGGACAATGCCACTAGCTTCGATTCTACGTGCAACACCAGACAAGACAAAGGAGACCACGGTACAGACAATGGTAGCGAATTTCTGTTGTTCTCAGATAATAATGTATCCTAAAGTGTTATAAGTTTTAAGTAAATAGTTTTAATTTATTTGATTCGAGTCCCTGCTTTTACATGCATAGGACTCGTAATCCTTGAGCCATTAAAAAACACCTCTTAAGGTGAAAAAGGTTCTCACTTAATCTATGATCCAATCCATAGGCAGCGTCGCCACGTCTTCAACTGATCGTGGCTTCCATTGTAATCTTGACCTTAAACGTTTAGATTGTACTCATCCGATATTTAGGGATGCCCTTATGCCTATCCGAGATTTCCTATAATGATGTTTCCGTACTTCCGGCACTTCGGCTCCGAGGTTAATTTCCATCTGTAATATTTCTGTGTCCCTCTCTGAGTTTAAGTTCTCTCCTTGGTTGATGCTGGAATAAACCTTGTTGAGCCTCCGGTGTTTGACCTTAGTTTTATGCTTGGTAAACAATACTGGTTACTGTGATCAATAATTTCGATAACCACTGCTTCCCACGACGACTACAAACCGACATGTGACCAGAGTTTACAAACAAAATAGTGGACATCCTGGTGCAGGAAGTGGGCTTGCTACACAAGGCACCCCCATATCGCCCACAGGTCTTAGGGGCAGCCAAGAGTCGTCACAAGGACATTGCATGATCAATACGGCAATGCTGTGAGTCAGTACCACTTCAATGCGATGAACGCCTTTCGTTCACGATGCTTTATCAGAACCCCCGTATCTCCTACAGACACAAGAGTGCACCCTTTAGCGTGTACTTTGGACACAGGCAGGTACCGATTGCAGACTTTACTGATGCGTTACCGGAATCACAACCAGTGACTAACGATACATGGGCGTAACGATTAGACGAGATGCAAGATACCATCTTACCAACGCTTTACCATAATACTAAAAGGTATACGGGCAAGCTAACGAAGACTTTCGACCGTCTCCATGCCCACGACTTGGTACACTTTGATGAAGGCGACGTAGTGATGGTGAAAACAACGAAAGCAATGCGTTCTCTCTTTGGTCCGTATGTTATCAAGACTAGAATCGGGCAACACTACGAGTTAGCAAACAAAGACGAGACCGCACTATCAGAATTTAAAGACAAGCCAGTCCGTGTTGAACTCCTCCAGTTTCACATCGTAGTACAGACCTACCACTTGATGATACCTTATGGGCAGAAGGCTGAGTTGAGTTCCGCCATATTACTAGTCATTGTACGAACAATGAGACAGGTAACCTTGAAATCTTGGTGCAATAGCGCGAGGACGATCCCAAGTGGGAGACAGCCGAGGCCTTTACCGAAACCAACGAGATTGTCGCCTACCAAAAGAGCCCGCGGACGCGTACGCGCAAACGACGCCGCGACCATATTTAGACTTTTACCTGTATATAGTTATTTATATGTTGTGAACGACGGTGCGCTCGAGACGTATACTTCGGGCCCTCTATCTCTCTGATGTTAAATGCCAGCACACTACTCTAGCTCTCTGATGATAAATGCCAACATGTCGGTCAGGGTATGAGTATTGTTTTTCCTTTTCTCTAAAGCTGGCACACTAGTAGGTAGTGCTTCAGTTTGGGGGGGTTATGGTAGGAATACACCCAGACGGGGTTAATGGTGTTCACGCAAACAGGGTTATTAGTGTTATTTTAGTTTAGGTTATCTTAGTTTAGGTTATTTTAGTTTATAATATCAGAATCTGTAAACTTAGTTTGTACCGTTTAGGGGTTTAGATCGGCACATGACTCATAAGTAATTAGATCCGCTGATTAAGGTTTTATGAATAAAAGAACAACGTCTCCCTCTATCGTTGAGATATTGTTATTCGACGTTTAACTACACTCAGCGTCCATATCAAATTTCACGTTATTCCTTGTTTGATTTGTTAATGGAACTAGCATAGCACTAAGGCCCGGGATGCTGAAACTCAACCACACCTTCATGCAGACGAACGTGAAAAGTTCGTCCTTGTCAGGGGGTATGCCATGGCTGACGATACTCTGCATGGAAAAACATCTTGGAAACACCCTTGGGGACCACGAGCTGAGACTTGGTCGCATTGATCTCGGTCCGTACCAGTTGCTACAAACACTGCCAGTGTTGGAGGTCCGCCAGATGTTTCGAAGGAGTTAGTGTCGTCTTTCCAACACCGCCGATCGTCTTTGAAAGGACATCTGTCATTGCCGTACACTCAGCATCTCACTATCACCCAACGTCACAACCCCCATGAAACCTGCAGCTCGCAGAAGTGGACAAGTCCTGGTCAAGGCTGTTGTCCATCCCAATTTCGTCGTGTGTCTGTAGTCTATCGTCGTCCTCCTCCTCTTCTTAGCCGTACATGTTGCAGCGTCATCCACGAAGCACATGAACCCTTCGACGGAATAAAAAAAATACTCTTTACGCTGTGCATATTGGGCTGGTACAACCTACAATTCAAAACACGCCCCAATACGTTCATATATCTCACCATTGCTGACTTGTGCCGACCCTCTTCCGCGATTGTACACTGGTTAAAGTCATTAGAATTATCTGCTATCGTCGTTCCTCCAAGCATTTCGTATATTAATTCAAAGCTCTCCCTACTAGGCATGTTGGAGTGGTCTGGAATGGACTAACTATCAAGGCCGATGTACGCATGTCACAAGCGGTAGTCGACGTCTGTCCGTTGAGCTGCCTTCTTCACCTTTTCGACAAGAATATACGATGCGAGCCACGGGCCTTCATCCTTACTATTGCGTATGATTTCGCGGGCTATCTCTTTCTCTATCTTTCGCGCATCAACACCTCGCCGTCGATATTTAAAGATACTCGGGACAGGATGGTATCTGCTCTGGTTGGGATATGGAGGCCGGGGTTCTTGGAAAATGCACGACACTAGTCCTTACGGTGGGCACATTGTATCCAGTGATACTTCATGCTCTATATTTTGTCTGCTGCGAATCTCAACTCTTTTGCAAAAATAAAATTACAGGTGTGTGATGTCGTATTCATTTCCTTTGTAACTTGTTCCTGAAACGGAATCAAATTACATATTGTAGATTGTTTCCGGCGTCATGTATACTAACGTAGCCGTAAAAATATGTACTAGTCATGAAACCTAAAATCGCCTCTTTCCTCATGAAAATGGTCCAACTACATAAAGTTAGATACCGTCAGTGATCAACGAGCATACTTGCTCTGTATGAATATTGTAAATAACTTACCGTACAGTTGCATACACCCCGTACTCGGGAAACGAGCTCAACGTTCCTGCATACGCCTCCGAGACACCTCTCGGGATCTTAACCTTCTGCAGTGCCTCCGCTTCAACGACCTGTGTGTGCACCAACGATGGGAAGGCCCCAGTGTCGCAGTGCAATGACACAGTAGTCCCACCAACAGTACCGTCAACCGTAGGTCCTACTTTGGTGTCTGCTAGTCGGTCACGATTTGGTGGGTGAGAGACTACAGGTCTCAGGTCAGATTTTACAGCAAGAAATCATCTTTGATTTATGGAAGTCATCAGAGTCAGCTCACTCCCGAGAGCTAAGTCATCAGAGTTAGCTCCCTCCCGAGAGCTAATCAAGTTGCTCAAATTACTCTCAAGAGTTGAGTTGTCACTTAACCGACTTCCGATAGCAGATTAAGTTTCTCAACCGATTCCCGAGAGTGGATTAAGCCTGTCAACCGCAACATTCTAATAATAGCTGCGGTTCTATGGAGTCACAACCTATGCGGAAAGGCATCATGTGATCAGCGTGAGATTTAGTTGCAGAGAAGTTGAAATAGAAAAACATCGAAGTGTTAAAGTGTTCTGCATAAGGTTTTTCATACTGACCATATGAGTTTTTACCCTGGCCAGCCCAAGCGGCTGAACACTAGCACAAACATCTTAGGTATAAAACCAAAGGTGAGGTCAGAAATAAATATATACATTTGCACTTTATTTAAAGTCTACTACATTGTACTCTAACAGTGGGGCATTCGACTTCTGACCGATGCAGCAGCTTCCGAGGTATTCTCTTTGTCCTGCATCGGACGATTGACACGATATTGATTCCCACCGAATAGAAAACACTTCAAGTTAGACAGCACAGAACCCACCATGCCGGGTGACTTAGACCTACTTCGGCCTTCGTTGCTCTACCCCGGTGATCGTGACCTATCTCTCGCTGTAGACCCGTGCCAGTCCGCTCGTCGTCGTCCGTCTGTCGACCCTGTAGACTGTGCTGATCCTTCTCGTCGACCACGATCAGCTCTATCACTCTTGATGTTTCCCCTGTCATGGTTACGTTTCCCAGCCGCTTTGGTGTCTTTCGCCTTATACCGCATTCTGACCACAAATGCCAATGCTGCATACCCACCGCCTGTAGTGAAAAATCAATGAACGCCTGTCTAGCACTTCCTTCCAAACATGTAAAAAACATGTACAATACTAACCTAACAAAGTCAGCGATCGCTCCCTCGAGTTCACGCCTTCTCAACTGTATTGCCATATATACTGGGCTCTCCATAAGTGGTTCGCTGAGTAAAGGTGCAAGCCATTTCTGGGCGCTGTAACCGAGAATTTTTTTATTGCATTGTGTGTTTTGGTAGATAGTTTCCTCTGGCTTTATCTCAATCGGCCTATTCAACTCGTACGTGTCGATTATCCGCTGTGAGTCTGCAGTGACCTTCTCAAGAGCTGCAACAAGTCCTTCAACCTGCTTCTTCGCCACCTCACTTAGTGCCTCTTCACTGTCTTTTGTTCTACTCGCTTCAGCTGCCGCTTCCGTCCGTGCCTCTCTTATCGCGCATAGCCTTTGTGGACAAGTTATCTCATCGTCATGAACTCCACCCGAAGACTGTTTTCTGGACCCGTGAGCACTATCCGAGGACCATTTTCAACTCCAGACTCGTATGTTGTCAGGCTCGAAAATTCATTCTCTACTTCGATCACTTCAAGTGAAAGTTGCAGCACAGTCGCTCGAACTCCAAAGACATTTCCAACACCATCTCATGTCTCTACTTATGTAGATAGTACCAGTCACCTCTTAGTCTGGTTGCCCATCCTTGGACTTGGACACTCTGTCCTCTATTGAACATAGTGGCGCATGGGCCTTATATTCTGATGATGTTTTGTTCGACCCTCATCACCGTAGTTTTATTAGTGATCTCGGACTATAGCTTATACTCAACCCCAGGTCCTACCTAGTGCATCAGCAAAGCCACGCATTGATTGGCTCTCGTAGTTGTTTTCTCCTTTGACTTGAGAACCATATCATAGGCTTTCGTGGTATTTGCTTCATATATGATTAGCCGGGTTAAATCAACTTTTCTCATCGTATACGTGTTCTGGGTCATTTTTACTGGAGTATTTTTTTTCTTGACGAAGCAGGCTCTTCAAAAAGTAACAAGTAGAAGACAGGCTCAGTCAAGGGGCACCCGACTTTTATATGCCGCCGAGTCTCAGTCACTCTTAGGCCTAAAACCCATCAAACATATCAACCAATCGAAGGGCAGGGAAGTTAAGTTCAGGCATTTTAAAGACTTTTTCCCGTTGGAAGTAATAACGTAGCTATCTTAGTTCAAAAGCTAGCTTGACGGTGAAAGTAACGCATGAACAATATTTTCAACGTGATTTGTGGAGAAAAAGGTAATGAAAAAACCCCAAAATGAAGTCACAGCGTAGCCAGTAAGTAGCCAATACGAAGCCATCACGGAGACACCGCGTAGCCAGCTCTCTGATTTACTTTATAGACATCCTCATAGACATCGTACTTGCTACTTCAAGGTACCGACGTTCTTGTATTAATATCCTCTTTCAATTGGTAGTAAATATGACCCTGTTCAATCACATGCTGGATTAAATCACCATTTTTCATCGGAAAGAAAATCGGTGAAAATTCAAGAAAGGGGCTCAATAGATGGTTAGCACATTTGGCGCCTTTCTGATATCTTTTTTTTTTTTGAAGAAATATTAATGTCTAAATATAAATAGGATCATACAATTAAAATTTTTAGAATTAAATTGAAATGGCCACTTAAGAAAAAATATATATGTATAAAAATAAACAGTCCGTCCCTAGGTTGGTATGGTAAGTCCCTACTAGGATTCGGCCTGAGGTTGGTATTATTATTAATTAAATATTTTAGTTTGTAAAAACCAAGTATATTAATTATTAGTTTATAAAACACTTGTTTATTTTAAAAAATTAACCCAAATAAACTTCAACCTTTATTCTATGAGTCATCTCGTATAGTATTTTATAAAGGAAAACTATTTATCATATATAACTTAAGTTATATATAATATATGTACTAGTAATAATACATAGTAAAACTCTTTACATAAGACTATGCTAGATTTATTAGATAGCAATATCTTACTACAATAATGTATATGACTTTACTATAGGACCTGCTATGATATCATAGCCCCCCCCGCGAGCTCTAAGCCATCAAATATAGTACTGCCTGGGTACCATCGTGGAGAAAGAGTGAGAAAGGAAGCAGGTGCGGTGTATAACCTAAGGTAGCAAAGTATATAAATGCTTGTAATATTCTAAAATAGAGGTATCCCACTATCCACTACCCCTTCGGGGTAATTAACAGTGACATCCGTTTACTAGGGTCCGACGGAACGTTTTCTGATGGAAATCCACGAATATGCAAAATATGTTCTGCGAAGTATCACACTGCCAAGACTTGTACATCGTCAGAACACCGCAAATATTTGGAAAATCACAAAGTGACCGCTCTGATCAGTGCGTACTCGTTGCCGGAAAGTAGTTACAATGTACGTTAGGACTACAGAATAAAGAAGGAAATTAGTTCGCTTGTAAAAAAACTTGTATATGAACTCTATCGCACGCTTATTCAACCCGCCCCTCAAAATCCACTATTTATACCCTAAAATGATGTGATTTCACTAATCACCACCCCTAAAAATTATGGTAGGGTTTTAGGATATATCTAATAAGTGATCGTCAAGAAAACGTACTGCCATAATCCTCGGGGTAGTGATTAGTGGAGTTTACATACCCCCGGGGTAGTGTTTAGTGAATCCCCTCTCTAAAATATCATAGCACTCCTCACGTGTGTGAGTCCACCCTTGTTCGCTTGGTATTTCCAGTTCCACCCGTTTGTTGGTGTACAAACTTACGTGTCATAGATTTTGGAAGTTTATCTCTATAAAGAGAAGACCAGAACTCAAGACCAGGACAAGAGTGTATACTAATCTTATCTGCTTGAGGAAAGAGCTTGTCTTTGTCTTCCTGGTTTTTATGAAGGCACTTACGCCATTTCTTATTGATACTTTTCAAGTAATCAGGGTTTCCAAAGCCAGAAGACGTAATGTTATAAACTTCATTGTCATGAAACAATGTTTTATAATAAGCAATTCCGTTAACGGATTCTTCACCTATTACTTCCTTGAACTCATGTTGTTCAACGGGTGTAGTATCATCATATGTTTGACAGAGTATTATTTGGTCACTCGGTATACGATAGAAGTCTACATTAAGTACGCTTGTACCATATACATTATTAATCTCGTAGGTATTAGACTTTTCGTCGTGAACGGAGATCATATAAGGACCTATATAGTAAGAATATAACTTACCAGTATCCAAATTTCTTTGGAATATCTTAACATAATAACCTTTCTTGAAAAAAACTTGTTTATTCCTACGAGACCAGCGACCTTGCGCTTTTAAAGGTGTAGTGTTTCGCTTTTTTTAAGTAAATAGTATACAACCGTATGTACTCTGTCTAATCTTTCCAGCCACTTAAGTGACTGTACCTCTCCAGGTACCCCTGCTACAAGAGGTTGCAATACACTTTTCTACCACGGAAAAAGTGTGACGGGGTTACGCCGGTTACAGGATCAGATGCTTCGTTCATTTGATCTTGTACCCATGTCAAACGATAAGGCCAATCACTAGCATTATCTTTAGTGCAGTCCTTAGTAAGAACTTAAGTTTCCTATGTTGGACTTCATTGGTATCTTGCGTTTGTGGCTTATAGGAAACTCCCCGTTTTTCACGTATGCCAGATACGAGTTCAAAAGCCATCATTATTTCGCCTATAAACTCGCCGCCATTGACATAAGAATAATGCATAGCCGTGATCGGCAAATATGCGTAAGCATAATTCCGCTATTATTTTAAGTAGTTTTTTCCTGACAGGATAAAACAAGTTATACCTGGAGGCTACATCAAACTGAAAAATATACTTTTCATCACATCGTTCTACTACATTCATTACAACCAAATCAATATTGACCCTGCGCATTGGTTCTTCTTCGAGCACCTACTTAAGTGGGGCCCAACCATGGCGCTTAATTTCACAATCAGCACACTTAAAAGTATTTTTGCTCCCAGGGTTTAAGCAGATTAAGGTTGATCAGACCTCTGTGCTTCGCTTCTACAATCATCCCATCTACTGCTGAATGCGGCAAGGTATGATATTGCTTGATTCACTTAAGTTTATCAGCATCTGACGTATTCGATGAAGTTCCTGAGTTCGAACTCTTGAGAGAGTTCTCCTTGAATTTTAGGCTCCTCGGGAAATATCTGAGGAGCAGAAGCTTTGATAAATATCGACTTATTTTTATCTTCATGTTGGACTTTATCCTTTAAAGAATTATCAGAATTTATACTGCTAGAATCGTGCCCGTAAGCTGGACTTAAGTCAGTCAACTTCATAAGTTGATCATAAACTCCGAGCATATCTATCTTAGAGATGATATGATTCTAGTAAGAGCTTCTTCGGTCGCAATAACTTTAGCTCTACTCTCATGTAATGTAGATGTAAATACTTCGTGAGAAGTTTGCTTAGTCTCTGAAGACTGAATATCATTCTGTGTTTCTGTATTTTCAAATACAGGTTTATAAATAGTTTCACTATTTATATGGTTAAGGGGATTGGCAGATTCATCTACCATATATTGAAAGTCCTCTGAAGGCTTCCAAGTAAATCTTCATTTTGGGCCAATACGACAAATCATGTATGGCGCTAGGGCGTCTATTTTATCGCCCGGGTACCCACATACAGGAAGGTGTCAACATCTCGATCCAAGTAAATTGGTTCGTGCTGCACCGTATCCACTAGTTCTAGGAACCAGGGATCAGATTTCCGTAAATGACAACACAGAGTGATGGTGACGTTCACTTTGTTAACATAATTGAGCAATTGCCGGATTGATATTCAAAGCGGGTTTGCCCATGCGTTATGTTGCTTGAGGTTAATCTCAAACGCGTTACTCTTTGGGTGATTTGGGAATCTACAATCCGAAAGTTGTGCATTATGTAATACTGCAAACATATCAATTGTATGTTTACGGCATCTCTTTTCAGCTAACCGAAAGAATCGAGGGTGCAACTTTCAATTAGTTGCTAACAACTCGCGGACAGTCTTCTGACAGTCTGGTAACAGACGAGTCAACATATCTGGTAAGTGATTGTACACAACTGGTATATGTTTTGTTGTAAAAGAGAACTGAAATAGTCGGCCATGCCATCTACTTACCATTTGATTGTGCGGCTTCATGTCATTAAATATATTAAAGACTTCTGGTCACATGTCGCTTTAAAGTGTGTGCCATATAGATAGTCTTTAAAGAACTCTAAAGCAGATACAACTGCTATCAACTCCTGCTTTCGCTGTGAAGCATTTAAGATCTTGCTAAATAACTGTACATATCCAGGTTTGTTCTCAGCAACTTGATACAGTACTTCCCGTACAGAATAATCCGATGCATCAGTCGCTATTTTAAACGATATACCGTCAATATGACGTCGCATCACTGGAATAGTCTTTACTTTACGTAAAGCCTCCTCACATTCTGCTGTCCATAAGTCTCCTGGTTTACCTTTTTGTGAACATAGGTGACTACAGGGCTTTGATAAGTCCGACAGTTGAGGGACCCCATCTTTGAAGAAATTTATAAACCCGCAAAGGCTGTTAATGTATTTTTTGGTTGTGAGGGTTCTCCATTCTAGAAGTTGATTCACTTTACCGGGATCAATTTCTATACCTTCACCTGAAATAAGGTATCTAAGTAATTGGACCTTACTTACTTCCCATTCACATTTCTTCTTGTTCATTCAAGCGTGCGAGGACTTGTCTTAAGACGTGTTCATGTCCTTCCTTAGTTGCCGTGAGGATAATATTATCATCTTAGTAAACTTTTGTTTGAGGCATATTCTCAAACAAATCTTCCATCATCTGTTGAAAGAATGCAGGAAGCATATGAAGCCCAAATTGTGCTCCTCTGAACATATATTGATTTTTCTTTCCATGCAAGTGAAAAGTACTTACGGTGTTCCTTAAGGATCTTTAACTGATGATAACCTTGAGTTAGGTCTATCTTTGAACAAACAGTTGCCCCTCCTAGTGATTTCAGCAACTCGTTTATACGAGGTAGATGAAAGTTATGAGTGGTCATGATCTTATTAATAGGATTCATGTCCAAACAAACTCTGACCTTCTTAAAGGACTCATCAGAACTAATTGATCGACTGCTAACAGCGGCAAGCTAGAAGGTGTTTGTTCGAAGTTAACTACTATCACACCATCTTCTAACCATTGAGAATTCATGGTTTGAAACAGGTTTCATGTGTCTATAAAAGACTTAATTACGTGATGGAGTCTTTGACCTTGTAAAGACCACTCTTGACAAGTCTAAACTAACGTAACCATTGTTAAATTTAAATTTAGCCCATTGGGAATAGCTCGATTGGTAAAATTTAAACTAGTACTAATTTTAACAAGATCAGGAATTAATTTCTTAATCTTATAATTTGGTGGCGACTGTGGGCTTAATATATTATCGTCGGATTGGTCCTTTATAGGATCTAGTTCTTACATAGATATCTCTCGCTTGAGGGTGATATTCTATGCATGCAGCATTATATTTGGCTTATCTTGGAATGTAGTCAGATCTGTGATCAGGTATATCTTTCAGTAATTTAGCAATAGGTTCAAAAACCTGTAGATGCTGTCTCTTCTTTGAAGAAATTCCTACAGTTATAACAGAATCACTTGAGTGACCTGATGATGCTGTAGTAGAAATATGGGTAACATTTGAATGTCCACTTTGTGCCAACGAACTACCACTCACTGACATCTTGATCTGAATCTAGGTGTCTCTTCGTCCTTAAGGACGTTCTTGTTGTTCGTTCTTTTGAATGAACTGATGACCTATGTATATCTTCATGTGCTTTGGTCTTACCTTTGCTTTTAGGAGCATCAGTCGTAGTCCTGACTGTAGAAGTCTTGACTATTTTCGACTGTGCTTTCTTAGCATCGGTCTTAGTAGCTTTAGCTACTGATGCTTTCGCTGATACAGCTTTACTCGACGGCAGGCCCCATGTTGGCCTTGGTATATCTGGACGCCTTGTCCCAACCACTATCGTCACGCATCAGAGTACCCCCAGGGGTCGGCCCTGTGCTGGCCGTTACATCGTCCCGCACTGCGGTGTCACCGCATAACATATCACCGACGCTCGAGATAGTACCAGAACTATCCAGGACCAAGTCGGACGGATCATCATCCTCCAACATGCCAGAAACCGGTCACCCACAAACGGGTTCCCCCAGATTCGGCTGTAAGACAATCGAAAACACGAGATTCCACACCGGCAGTAATTACCTGAGGCTGGCCAGGCTTCCTTCTCTGCTGGAGAATTGTCCACCGGCTGCTCCAAATCCTGCGCAGGTAACCACACGGATTCCGCCGGACCTCAACTACAGTGGGCTCCCGTGGCTCGACGTCCAACGGCTCACGACCGGCCATGATGTGTGCAAAACTCTGAGGAGCAGACTCCATACGACGTTGGTCCTCACCCTCCAGGCCATCAGTAACCGCACACTCTGGTGTTGCCGTAAACAGTCGCCATCCGTGGAACCAGTATCGGATGACCGCAACGCTCGTGCCTGAGCCCGGGTAATGACTGCCAAACACGGTATCGTCGGACCCATCAAGTTTCGAACAACATACGATTTAAACGCAAACCCCAAACGCTGCCAGAACGTACGCGGTAGATACTGAAGCGGGACATGGCAATCGATAGTAAGCAGGCCGATGAGAGAACACCCCCAGGACGGTGTACCAACTGGCTGGCCGTGTTCTACAAAGAATGTATCATGCTCCGGCGGCACCACAATTGGCATATCCGCCAGAAAAAACTATGTAGCCCCAGTCCATATCGGCACGGCGACCACCGCACGCGCCACAGCAAACGTTTGGAAAACGTTAGGAACGAGTCTATCCTATTCATGAGGAACTAACCGAGCAAAAGATTCTGTTAAGCGGGACCGTGTAAGCATCACCACCCCACGTGCCCCTGACGTATAGTAAGGGAAATGTTTGTAATACTTTTGGCAAACAAGTCCATCTCTAACCCGGGGCCAACGCTCACTAGCTCGGGCTACCCAACGCGGATTCATCCGCTGAGCCTTCCGCTGTCTAGTAACACGGACCACCCCGGCTACCATCGCCCGACACCATATCATAGCCTGGCACAGGCAAATCTCCAGGAGGCTCGGACAGCTTCAGCGGCCATATAAACGTGACCCGGAGTTCAACAGGTTGTATCGCCCGATTACCACGTCCGGGCCGACAGTCCCGGAATATACTCAATCACCGCGTCAACACAGCTAATAATCTCCAACGCTCGCCAAACTCTTCGTTGTTTTAGGCTGGAAGTGTCAGGTGGTAAGGGTTCACCTTTTAACAGGCTCTCCAACGGCTTATGGTCACTGTGAATATGAAACGGGTGCCATGACCGCAGCACCATAAAAGATACCCTGCTAACGAGAAACTCCGCGGCGGCGAGCTCCAGGTCCGTGACATGGCGATTCTTAACAGTGGACAGAAGCCTGGAAGAATAAAATCCCACGCAAAACATGTAGTTTTGGTCATGCATCACCACGCCATGGCGTTTATTCCAAACTGCCAGAGCCATCGCCAAATGTTCTCGCAACAGCTCCTTAGACAACTCTTTGCCCTTAGCCTTGTGCACGGTTTGTGTCTTCCATCGTAACTGTGTCTTGGTAAGTGGCACACCCTCCTTGTCTAGGTAAGCCATGAGTTTATCTTGAGCCCGACCCCACGCCTCCTTCGTTATCATACCCGTGAGATGGACTCTTCTTCGCCAGTTTCTGGCGAGCCATCACTGTCGCCCAGTCGGCAATGTCTTCTTCCATTCGAAGCACTTCCGGTGGCGCACGACGTACCGACACCGCAACCTCTTCAGCAAACTCACTCGCATCGGGATAACCATGGAGATCATCCTGCGGCTCTGGACTATAGAGTCATATCCCATTGGTAAGCCTCCACATACACATCCATATTAGAGCGCACACCATCCTTGGTCTGATTGGTTAGGGGGACCAGAGTGCCACTAAGGCCTGGAATGGAGCAACTCCACCAGGCCATCATACAAACAAAAGTTAGTAACTCGTCTTTATTCTTCGGTAACCCTAAGTTGACAATTCCCTGCACAATACGCTCGTCAGTGATAGTGAGAATCCCATCATACCAAAGGCGACCGTACAGTACAATCTGAGACTTCGTCGCATTAAACTTGGTACCTGGGTCGATGGCCGTCCTCACCAACTGCCACAACGATTGCCAGTGTTCCATGTCGGCCTTGTCCTCATCAGGCGTTAACTGTGTTGAACCGTCAGCAGCGCTTGTCGATTTCACGTCAGTCATCCGTGGGAGTCCGTGACGAACACTCGAAACCCGCTCTTAGTCCTTCGCGGCACTGTTACCATCTGTAGAAGCAAACTTATTAGCCAACAAAACCTGTCCCGTTGCGTCCTAGTCCGGCAAGCACTGAGGCATAGGCCCAACTTTACCATTGTCTGCCTCTTTATTGATGCACGTTGCACCATCGTCCACGAAGCACATGAAACCCCGGACAGAACGAAAATTGTACTCAATACGTTGAGTGTACTGTGCTGGAATTATCGACAAGCCATACCCAGCACCAATTCTCTCGTATACTGACCGTCGCTAGCAATGAACTTCGTCTTATAACGGTCCCTCTCATCAATAGTGCACTGGTCGTAACCATTAGCATTATTTGTAATGATAGTGCGATGAGCATTACATGTATGTGCCCGCAACTCTTCTTTACTAGGCATGTTCGAATGATCAGGAATCGACCAGCACGTCCCATTACTGACTTTCAAGCGCACCTCGACGATTGTCGACACCAGTGCCAGCAACCCAGTTTGGCTGACCAACCATCCCCTCCCACTAGGCCCCATACGCCGGTCCTCGACATGTTAGACACAGCTCATGACGGTTACCAGGCATCCCATACCCCTGATCCCTCTGACTCTCCTGACACAGATCGTTTTCGGGGCTCCCACTCGTCCGTTACTATGTTCGGCGACGGCATAAAATCTTCCCAAGATGTCTCCGACTTCTCTGATTTCCTTTATGACAACGGGATCAATTTTCCTGAGCAACTCAGCGACTATACGGGGGATCTCGAGCTCCCGGTCACTACCCTTCACTCTGCCCGTTCTGCTACCGCTGACGACATGACGGTTGTCACTTCCCTGTAGTTTTTTCTGCCATGTTAGACAACACATTCCCACGTAGTGTTAAACAGGCACGTAAGTTGAGCAACTGGCCTCAATGAGAGGCGGTGATAGCTAAAGAACTCGCTGCCCACGTGAAAAATGACCTGGCTAATATCGTCCTACTCGCCGCCGTCCCGACTAACACCCGCACTATTCACTCCAAGTATGTTTTAACCAGAAAACACGATGGAAACGGAACACCAACCATCTTAAAGGCTAGAGTGGTGGCTCGCGGCGATCAGCAGGAGTTTGTTACCTCCTACCGTGAGACGTATGCGCCCGCAGCTTCTGCCACCACACTTCTTTGTTTATGGCGAGAGCTGCCACATTGGGGCAGGACGTCTTTTATTTTAACGTCGACACAGCATATCTCTATTCTAAACTCGACGTGCCCGTCTATATGCATCCTCCCGCTGGGAGCGTGGATCTTGGCTACGATCCTCCCGGCCATGTCCTTCGTCTCGAAAGTGGCCTCTATGGATTGAAGTAGGCTGGTCGCCTGCGGAACATCGACATTACCGACAAACTCTCTACCCTCTAGTTCGAACGCACAGCCGCCGATGAATCTTTATGGTACCATGCCGGTTTCAAGATTCTCCTTATGATATATATGGACGAAATCGCCCCTTCCGACACTCGCCTTTCAGGCATGGAACTCTGGCCATATAGGGCACTTAGCTTACACTACTCGCTAAAGAATTTAGACCTAGCTCGGCACCTTGTAGGTTTCCGCATTCGTCAGTCCCCCATGTCCATCATCCTTGACTTAACGGCGTATGTCGACCACATATTTTAGCACTTCCGTCGCTTGGATACCATTCCCAAACATACTCCTGACAATGGCACTCACCCAGCCTCACTAGACGCGCCTCCCTACAATGGCAAGGACTATCGGCAGCTTTTTGGAGCTCTTGGCTTCGCCGCGAATATGACTCGTGTCGATATCGCGGCGTGCCTCAACCAGCTTGCTGCTTTTGCTTCGGCTCCTAATGAGCACCACTATAAAGCATTGGCACGTATTCTACAGTACCTATCGGCCACCCTTCATTATTCACTTGTGTTTACCACCGATCGTGACACAACGGTCGATTTCGTTGTAGCCTACACCGATAGCGACTGGGGTGGTTGTCACGACAATTGTCAGTCCCAGTCAGGCACACTCCTTTGTTTTACTGGCGGTCTTTGAACCAGAAGACTGCATTATTAAGCTCAGCAGAGGCCGAGTATGTTGCTTCTTTGGAGACAGCCCGCAGTATTGCATAGGGATAATACTATTTATTTCAAAAATGACAAGTATGTATGTTACAATGTATGAACATATGGTATGTCTCTCATAGTCGCTGTAGTGGGTGGTTCAGGAAAGATTGATGGGAAGAAGTGGTCAGTAAATTCCCGTTTGAAGCTTTGGCCAAGTGAGTCGACAATGGAAAATATGAGTCAATTCGGGCCGGTGTTGACAAACCACTGTTACTATCGAATGTTCCATATATTCGCTGGCTGACCTACTAAGTAGAGTACCCACCTCTTTGGTACGGATCGGGTCTGCGCCGTGTAGTGCCGCGGAATGGGTTAGTGCAGAGTATGAAATACTGAGGACCAGGTTATCCGTCATAATTCGGTCGAGGAGCGAGGATGGGGGTAAGCCAATGCCGCACCAGACCACAGATGAATTCGGTATGTGTTGGCTGGCCTGGATCAGAAGTATCATAGGCGGAACCAACAAGCGCGATGATTTGGTTTGAACCGAAATTTGGAAGTAGTACTTCAACAGTGTGATTAGCCGGGTTATGGAGAACATCTGTTGATGTGTCAGGGACGGGTGAGGGTACGGTGGTTCTTCAACATGCTGGAGAAAAGATCCAAGGTGTTCGTGGAGGGTCCAGATACCGTGGAAGTCGTGGCCGTCTTGTAATTGTTGAAGGAGGTCAGGGCCAATGAGCGGCAGTTTTGAGCCTAACAGGATGCGTCGAATCAGTTGTTGGATGCAGGTAAAGTGGCTGGTAGTGAACTTGTGGCTACCGGGGCAGACAGGGCAGAGACAGACAGCCGTCGGTGCGGTAGTCGAGCAATGTGAACATGTGCGTATTCGTTACAATCATAGCACAGAGTCGGATTGGTGTAGACTCGAAGCAGCGATTGAAGCTGTCGTGTCTGGCTGTGTCTCGGTTTGAGGTTGGCGGTTTACCCATAACCAGTTGGTAGTAGTATTGCCGCCGGGCCATTGGAAGCAGCGATTGAAACTGTCGTGTCTGGCTGTGTCTCGATTTGAGGTTGGCGGTTTACCCATAACCAGTTGGTAGTAGTATTGCCGCCGGGCCATTGCCGCGATCTCCTTGTTGGACCAACATTTTGTTGAGTTCTTACTGATGTCGTCACAGCGTTGGCGGAGGGCTATATGGTGTGGTGTACGCCCGCCCGCGGTTTTGTGTACAGTTTTCAGGTAAGCATAGATACTGTACGGGAAGCGCAGTGATGGTTTGTCGTGGGCCCAGGCGGGTTGCGTCAGAGGGGTGTGTGGATTTGTGCTGGCCATTGAGTCAAGTTGTATTCCCAGGCAAATTCCGAGGTAGTCTGCGAATGGTCGCGCGGGGAGCAGGCCGCAAAAATGAAGCAAGTTTATTTTATGTTTGGGAAACCGAGAGTATTTAGTGCCCATGATGATGGCTGCTGCTTGGATGAGTACTGAGTTGAAGCGCTCGCACAGGGGGTCCAACGCATCCTTCCATATAGGCGGAGCCCAGGCAATAATGTTCAGCCCATATGTAGCCGTGGATAGGATGAATGTTCTGAACATCACCAGTCGGTTGTGGGGATGTCGCCAGCTGAAGCTGTAGAAATACGGCCTCCGGTCAGTCTAAAATATCAAGATCAATTGAGATAATACATTGGTTTTTATTTGTATTTTAAATAATTTAGTACAAGCTCTTTTTCCAATATTTCCAAAGTGTTCTAAATTCACTTTGATGGCTCCAATAGCCTGAGTATTTGGCATGACTCATCTACTTGGACCTATTTGAGACATTAGTAGATGTAGGATATTATAAACTAAATTTTATAGTCTCCGAACTACTACTTATAGATTTTGGTCCTCCCGCCAATCTCCAAAATCCAATAAGTCTTTTTTTTTTTTTAACTTTTCTTCAGATGGAACTTTATTTATATCAGCTAATGTATTAACGTGACTTACGTTATTATGTCTATTTACAAATTAGGCAAGTGCTCATGAACACTTAGTACTTCTAGTGAAAATTATTCAATAAAGAACAGCTAGAGGTACGCCCTGTGTGATCGAGGATATTTAGGCTCTTAACAAGAGGCAGTCCCGATCATTCTTACACAAGCTACCACTGCTAAATCCTAACTGACTAAATTGTATTTTAGTTTAATATAGTTTGAAACCTAGTAATTTCCATCGAAGTTTACATATTTTTCAGTTATTTAGTAGTTACAGTAGTGTACTGCTTCTAGACTGTCTAACATCGATTTACTAGCCAGCAAATACTATGGCTAAGGGTACTTCTAAAGGCAAGGGAGCCGCTAGCTCTAAGCCTGCTAAGCCTGCCGATGTTCCTGAGGTCCCTGTGGAAACACCTAGCCTGTCTGGAGTTGAGCCTGCCGAGGAAACTGTTGGGGAAGCCAATTCTTAGATGTAGGATATTATAAACTAAATTTTATAGTCTCCGAACTACTACTTATAGATTTTGGTCCTCCCGCCAATCTCCAAAATCCAATAAGTCTTTTATTTTTTTAACTTTTCTTCAGATGGAACTTTATTTATATCAGCTAATGTATTAACGTGACTTACGTTATTATGTCTATTTACAAATTAGGCAAGTGCTCATGAACACTTAGTACTTCTAGTGAAAATTATTCAATAAAGAACAGCTAGAGGTACGCCCTGTGTGATCGAGGGTATTTAGGCTCTTAACAAGAGGCAGTCCCGATCATTCTTACACAAGCTACCACTGCTAAATCCTAACTGACTAAATTGTATTTTAGTTTAATATAGTTTGAAACCTAGTAATTTCCATCGAAGTTTACATATTTTTTTCAGTTATTTAGTAGTTACAGTAGTGTACTGCTTCTAGACTGTCTAACATCGATTTACTAGCCAGCAAATACTATGGCTAAGGGTACTTCTAAAGGCAAGGGAGCCGCTAGCTCTAAGCCTGCTAAGCCTGCCGAGGTTCCTGAGGTCCCTGTGGAAACACCTAGCCTGTCTGGAGTTGAGCCTGCCGAGGAAACTGTTGGGGAAGCCAATTCTGAGGTTAGTACAGAGGATAATTCTGAGGATGACTCGTCGGATCCTAAAGCCTTGGAAGAAGAGGTATCTACTACCGCGGAAAGGCTCGCCAGCGTCCGTGTATCACCTAGGAGTGAAGCTCAAGACCCCAGCTTGCCCCCTGACTACGTGCCGTCAAATATTGGGGATAAACGTCGAAAGGCTGGAAAATTCGTGGATACGAATGTCGGGGACATTATAACTCCACATCTAAAGGACACTCCAGCACAAATCCGGAGTGAAAAGAAAGTATTGGACCTGTCCGAAAATTTCGGTTTCGCCATCGATGGAGAAGCCATTCCATTCAGCTCAAATCTTGGGGCCGAAGCTGAGGACGCCATAACTCGACAACGAGTGGTTGGATCCTCTCAATCTCGACGCCAATTGAACCGCACTGAAGCGCTCTTGAAGGAGCTAGCGGCAGCAGCAGTTGTGGACCCCTCTATCGTGTCCCACTTGGCTGATATTCTTCCTATACCGAAGAAGAAAAAAAAATCGGGCCCAGTTTCGAACCCGAGACCTACTGGTGTACCAGCCAGTATGTTTACCACTAAGCCAATTACCACTGGCGAGAGAGATAATATTTCAAAATTTAATCTCTATAGCTCTGATGCTACCATCGACCATCCTCTTGACAAACCTAACCCTGTCAGAGGATATGATCGTATGGAACTCGATGAGGCTTACCATCCTCGTAATATCGACCCTCATTTGCCAACTAACCCTGGTAATCACGATTTTGGCAATCGCTACACCAGTACCTCGTTTGAGAGTTCCCGCTCTAATCCTGAGGATGAGGAAGTGAGAACCAGACATACTCGTCTCAGGCTATTACGCTCTGGTATGCAAGTCCTTGAGGACCGTCTATTGAATGACTCTGACCTTGACGATAGGAAAGCGGATAACATTCGCTATCTAATCGATAACAAGAGAAAGGAAATAGACACCATCTTGGCACTAGCAGCCCGTAGCACTGAGCATGAGCCTCGTGAACACTTAGAACCAAGCTTTATAAAGCAGCTAGGTAACGCGCAGGCTGTGGTCGATTTCTCTACTAATGAGAGTACAGTGGAGACACTGAAGGCCTTCGACCAACTTAAGGAGTCTGCCAGCCTTAAGGATAAGCAGATGATGAATGCCTTTATTCATTTCTGTGAGCCAGGTGAATGGCGAACTATCTTGAAGGCTCATGAGCCCAACTGGAAAGCCCTACCCTGGCACCAGTTGCGTGATAATATACTTAACACCTTTTTTGAAGATGCACGTGACCGTGAACTTCTAGAGTCTCGCAAGTTCTTTGCGAACGATACCACTATTCGAGGTGCTCTAGCTCATATGACACATATGAATACTCGGATGGGTGGTCGTACCTATACTGGCGAATATTTATTAATTTGTCAGATGATGGAGACTCTGGGAGCTAACCTCTTTAAGAAAGTCAATGATGACATCATCGCCTATGGTGATTTGCGATCTATGCCTTGGTCTGTCTTTGAGAAGATAGTTCACAAGCATACCAATCCCTCTACTAGAGTACTTAGTACCACGAGCTACACCCAGCCCACTAAGCGTAACGCAGTAGAGACTAATACTGCGCGTAGTACTAAGAAACCTCGCACTACTACTGGAGGGGGTACTGGCTCTACTTCTACCGAACCGAAAGGTGACAAGAAGGTGAGAGCGCCTTGTAAGAAGTGTGGTTACAACCTCACAAAACGTAATGGCAAGTATAATGGTAGACACGACCCTGTTAAGTGTGCACCAGGCAAGCCAGATTTGGACACTATATGAAAGAGTGTGCTATTTGCAAGGGTACTAACGGTTGGCACAAAGAGGATTGCAAGGACTTACCGGACGTCCAAGTTAAGCACTGACAGTACCATATGTGTGCACTAGAGCAAGATTACGAGAAAATGCTCAATAAAATCTATACCAAAGGAGATGAACGTATCTTTCAAACAGTTTTCGTAAATGGAGAAAAAAGTTATGGCACTATTTGATCCAGGGGCTGAAGTCTCTGCTATATCACGCCGAGTAGCCTACGCTACAGATATGGCTGTCCATAACGAAACAACTGATTTAATCTTGGGAAATGGCAAAGTTACTACTTGCGAACAAGCCATTGACTATGCACACATAATGCTGTCAGATAGAAGAGAAGTGAAGACTCACCTAATCGTTACTGACATGTCTCAGAAATACGATTTAATTATAGGTATGACTGATCTTCTCAGTTTAGGTATAACACTCACTGGTCTGCCTAATGGGCTAGACCCGAATAAAGATCAGTCAGATGATAATATGTTAAAGATACCTAAACCTCCGGAAGGTGAAGCAAGGATATGATTCCGCACTTCACCGATATAATTATGGACTTAATTATACAAAACAGGAAGATTGCAATAACTGACTGGTGTATGTTTAAGTTCTCTAATGGGTACGTTAGACTTGACTTGACAAACGTCGACTTCTCTAAGTTAAAGTGTCCTTCACATAACTACGTGAGTTGGAGACACAAAGATGTTGTCAAAACCCAAATCGAAGATTGGTTAAAACAGGGTCTAATTGAAATCAATTATGATGCAACCCCAGTTAACTTTGCTCTCTTAGCGGTCGATCAATATAAATCTGATGGAACGTTTAGTAAAACAAGAGTAGTACTAGACCTGTCGCCAATCAACAAACTAATTCCGCAACATAGTTTTCCCTTACCTAAGATAAGCGAGATACTACGCAAAATGGAGGGTGCGACTATCTTTCCAAGATAGACTTAAAAGCTGCATTCCATCAACTACAGATATATGAGCCTCATAGGAAATACTTTTCCTTTACTTGGCAAGGTAAGAAGTACCAGTTTAAAGGTGCACCTGAAGGCTTACACATGTTACCTTCTTTCTTCCAACAAGTTATGATGGAACTATTTGCGGACCTGTCGTATAATGTATCAGTCTATTTAGATGATATAGTTATCTTTACAAAGACAGCACATGAACATGCTAAACTCGTTAAAGAAGTCTTAAAGCGACTTAATCATGCTAAACTTAAGATTAACGAAGACAAGTGTTCTTTTGCTAAAGATACTATACACTTACTTGGCTACAAAGTATCTGCAGCAGGGGTAGAAATTGATCCTGGCAAGAAACAGTTTCTGTTGGATTTATCAACACCAATTACTGGAAGAGATGTGAACTCTGTGTGTGGGGTTGTTAACTTCTTCTCGGATTCGGTTCCGCATCTTGCTCATTACTTAAAGCCTTTCAGTCACCTACGGCTGCACAAAGGACCTTTGGGAAAGCTTTGGACTAAAGAATGTGATGATGCATTTAAACTAGTCAAAAGTAAAGTAATGGACGCACCCATCGTGCAGTACCCTGTGGACGGTGTCCCATTCCAAGTAGCAACCGACGCTTCAGATCGAGCGGTAGGTGGAGTGCTTTACCAAACGATAAATGGTAAACCGCGCTACATACAATTCTTTAGCAAGAGTTATAATAAGAGTCAACGGAATTACCCTACCGTTAAACAAGAGCTCCTTGCTATAGTTACTGCGCTAAGACAGTTTAAAGACTACCTTTATGGAAGTTACTTTACTGTCGCCTGTGATCAAAAGTCTTTAACATACTTAAAAGATATGAACCCTGATTCACAGTTGGTGAGCCGCTGGCATGACATTATTGCCAAGTTCGCTTTTAATATAACACACATACCAGGAATACATAACCATCTTCCTGACATGCTCTCTCGACTTGTGCCCGACTACCAGAAAACAGTCAAGGAGTTATTAGCAACCGATTGGATGCTAAATAAGAAATGGTTTAACCTCGCTCAATCACGATGGGGTCCATTTACTGTTGATATGTTCGCCGCAGAACATAACAAACAGGTTTCTGAATATAGGTCGTTGACTCATCCTAAAGGTGATGCATTTCAGCTTGAATTATCAAAGCATAATACGTGGGCTAACCCACCTTGTCAACTTATCGCACAGTTGTTAAATTATGTTAATATTACTAAATCTACCATTACGCTGTGTTGTAGAAATACGGCCTCCGGTCAGTCTAAAATATCAAGATCAATTGAGATAATACATTGGTTTTATTTGTATTTTTAAATAATTTAGTACAAGCTCTTTTTTCCAATATTTCCAAAGTGTTCTAAATTCACTTTGATGGCTCCAATAGCCTGAGTATTTGGCATGACTCATCTACTTGGACCTATTTGAGACGTTAGTAGATGTAGGATATTATAAACTAAATTTATAGTCTCCGAACTACTACTTATAGATTTTGGTCCTCCCGCCAATCTCCAAAATCCAATAAGTCTTTTTTTTTTTTTTAACTTTTCTTCAGATGGAACTTTATTTATATCAGCTAATGTATTAACGTGACTTACGTTATTATGTCTATTTACAAATTAGGCAAGTGCTCATGAACACTTAGTACTTCTAGTGAAAATTATTCAATAAAGAACAGCTAGAGGTACGCCCTGTGTGATCGAGGATATTTAGGCTCTTAACAAGAGGCAGTCCCGATCATTCTTACACAAGCTACCACTGCTAAATCCTAACTGACTAAATTGTATTTTAGTTTAATATAGTTTGAAACCTAGTAATTTCCATCGAAGTTTACATATTTTTCAGTTAAATAGTAGTTACAGTAGTGTACTGCTTCTAGACTGTCTGACATCGATTTACTATCCAGCAAATACTATGGCTAAGGGTACTTCTAAAGGCAAGGGAGCCGCTAGCTCTAATCCTGCTAAGCCTGCCGAGGTTCCTGAGATCCCTGTGGAAACACCTAGCCTGTCTGGAGTTGAGCCTGCCGAGGATACTGTTGGGGAAGCAAATTCTGAGGTTGGTACAGAGGATTATTCTGAGGATGACTCGTCGGATCCTAAAGCCTTGGAAGAAGAGATATCTACTACCGCGGAAAGGCTCGCCAGCGTCCGTGTATCACCTAGGAGTGAAGCTCAGGACCCCAGCTTGCCCCTGACCACGTGCCGTCAAATATTGGGGATAAACGTCGAAAGGCTGGAAAATTCGTGGATACGAATGTCGGGGGCATTATAACTCCACATCTAAAGGACACTCCAGCACAAATCCGGCGTGAAAAGGAAGTATTGGACCTGTCCGAAAATTTCGGTTTCGCCATCGATGGAGAAGCCATTCCATTCAGCTCAAATCTTGGGGCCGAAGCTGAGGACGCCATAACTCGACAACGAGTGGTTGGATCCTCTCAATCTCGACGCCAATTGAACCGCACTGAAGCGCTCTTGAAGGAGCTAGCGGCAGCAGCAGCAGTTGTGGACCCCTCTATCGTGTCCCACTTGGCTGATATTCTTCCTATACCGAAGAAGAAAAAAAATCGGGCCCAGTTTCGAACCCGAGACCTACTGGTTTACCAGCCAGTATGTTTACCACTAAGCCAATTACCACTGGCGAGAGAGATAATATTTCAAAATTTAATCTCTATAGCTCTGATGCTACCATCGACCATCCTCTTGACAAACCTAACCCTGTCAGAGGATATGATCGTATGGAACTCGATGAGGCTTACCATCCTCGTAATATCGACCCTCATTTGCCAACTAACCCTGGTAATCACGATTTTGGCAATCGCTACACCAGTACCTCGTTAGAGAGTTCCCGCTCTAATCCTGAGGATGAGGAAGTGAGAACCAGACATACTCGTCTCAGGCTATTACGCTCTGGTATGCAAGTCCTTGAGGACCGTCTATTGAATGACTCTGACCTTGACGATAGGAAAGCGGATAACATTCGCTATCTAATCGATAACAAGAGAAAGAAAATAGACACCATCTTGGCACTAGCAGCCCGTAGCACTGAGCATGAGCCTCGTGAACACTTAGAACCAAGCTTTATAAAGCAGCTAGGTAACGCGCAGGCTGAGGTCGATTTCTCTACTAATGAGAGTACAGTGGAGACACTGAAGGCCTTCGACCAACTTAAGGAGTCTGCCAGCCTTAGGGATAAGCAGATGATGAATGCCTTTATTCATTTCTGTGAGCCAGGTGAATGGCGAACTATCTTGAAGGCTCATGAGCCCAACTGGAAAGCCCTACCCTGGCACCAGTTGCGTGATAATATACTTAACACCTTTTTTTGAAGATGCACGTGACCGTGAACTTCTAGAGTCTCGCAAGTTCTTTGCGAACGATACCACTATTCGAGGTGCTCTAGCTCATATGACACATATGAATACTCGGATGGGTGGTCGTACCTATACTGGCGAATATTTATTAATTTGTCAGATGATGGAGACTCTGGGAGCTAACCTCTTTAAGAAAGTCAATGATGACATCATCGCCTATGGTGATTTGCGATCTATGCCTTGGTCTGTCTTTGAGAAGATAGTACACAAGCATACCAATTCCTCTACTAGAGTACTTAGTACCACGAGCTACACCCAGCCCACTAAGCGAAACGCAGTAGAGACTAATACTGCGCGTAGTACTAAGAAACCTCGCACTACTACTGAGGGGGGTACTGGCTCTACTTCTACCGAACCGAAAGGTGATAAGAAGGTGAGAGCGCCTTGCAAGAAGTGTGGTTACAACCTCACAAAACGTAATGGCAAGTGGAATGGTAGACACGACCCTGTTAGTGTGCACAAGGCAAGCCAGATTTTGGACACTATATGAAAGAGTGTGCTATTTGCAAGGGTACTAACGGTTGGCACAAAGAGGATTGCAAGGACTTACCCGACGTCCAAGTTAAGCACTGACAGTACCATATGTGCGCACTAGAGCAAGATTATGAGAAAATGTTCAATAAAAATCTATACCAAAGGAGATGAACGTATCTTTCAAACAGTTTTCGTAAATGGAGAAAAAAAGTTATGGCACTATTTGATCAGGGGCTGAAGTCTCTGCTATCTCATGCCGAGTAGCCTACGCTACAGATATGGCTGTCCATAACGAAACAACTGATTTAATCTTGGGAAATGGCAAAGTTACTACTTGCGAACAAGCCATTGACTATGCACACATAATGCTGTCAGATAGAAGAGAAGTGAAGACTCACCTAATCGTTACTGACATGTCTCAGAAATACGATTTAATTATAGGTATGACTGATCTTCTCAGTTTAGGTATAACACTCACTGGTCTGCCTAATGGGCTAGACCCGAATAAAGATCAGTCAGATGATAATATGTTAAAGATACTTAAACCTCCGGAAGGTGAAGCAAAGGATATGATTCCGCACTTCACCGATATAATTATGGACTTAATTATACAAAACAGGAAGATTGCAATAACTGACTGGTGTATGTTTAAGTTCTCTAATGGGTACGTTAGACTTGACTTAACAAACGTCGACTTCTCTAAGTTAAAGTGTCCTTCACATAACTACGTGAGTTGGAGACACAAAGACGTAGTCAAAACCCAAATCGAAGATTGGTTAAAACAGGGTCTAATTGAAATCAATTATGATGCAACCCCAGTTAACTTAGCTCTCTTAGCGGTCGATCAATATAAATTTGATGGAACGTTTAGTAAAAAACAAGAGTAGTACTAGACCTGTCGCCAATCAACAAACTAATTCCGCAACATAGTTTTCCCTTACCTAAGATAAGCGAGATACTACGCAAAATGGAGGGTGCGACTATCTTTCCAAGATAGACTTAAAAGCTGCATTCCATCAACTACAGATATATGAGCCTCATAGGAAATACTTTTCCTTTACTTGGCAAGGTAAGAAGTACCAGTTTAAAGGTGCACCTGAAGGCTTACACATGTTACCTTCTTTCTTCCAACAAGTTATGATGGAACTATTTGCGGACCTGTCGTATAACGTATCAGTCTATTTAGATGATATAGTTATCTTTACAAAGACAGCACATGAACATGCTAAACTCGTTAAAGAAGTCTTAAAGCGACTTAATCATGCTAAACTTAAGATTAACGAAGACAAGTGTTCTTTGCTAAAGATACTATACACTTACTTGGCTACAAAGTATCTGCAGCAGGGGTAGAAATTGATCCTGGCAAGAAACAGTTTCTGTTGGATTTATCAACACCAATTACTGGAAGAGATGTGAACTCTGTGTGTGGGTTTGTTAACTTCTTTCTCGGATTCGGTACCGCATCTTTCTCATTACTTAAAGCCTTTCAGTCACCTACGGCTGCACAAAGGACCTTTGGGAAAGCTTTTGACTAAAGAATGTGATGATGCATTTAAACTAGTCAAAAGTAAAGTAATGGACGCACCCATCATGCAGTACCCTGTGGATGGTGTCCCATTCCAAGTAGCAACCGACGCTTCAGATCGAGCGGTAGGTGGAGTGCTTTACCAAACGATAAATGGTAAACCGCGCTACATACAATCTTTTAGCAAGAGTTATAATAAGAGTCAACGGAATTACCCTACCGTTAAACAAGAGCTCCTTGCTATAGTTACTGCGCTAAGACAGTTTAAAGACTACCTTTATGGAAGTTACTTTACTGTCGCCTGTGATCAAAAGTCTTTAACATACTTAAAAGATATGAACCCTGATTCACAGTTGGTGAGCCGCTGGCATGACATTATTGCCAAGTTCGCTTTTAATATAACACACATTCCAGGAATACATAACCATCTTCCTGACATGCTCTCTCGACTTGTGCCCGATTACCAGAAAACAGTCAAAGAGTTATTAGCAACCGATTGGATGCTAAATAAGAAATGGTTTAACCTCGCTCAATCACGATGGGGTCCATTTACTGTTGATATGTTCGCCGCAGAACATAACAAACAGGTTTCTGAATATAGGTCGTTGACTCATCCTAAAGGTGATGCATTTCAGCTTGACTTATCAAAGCATAATGCGTGGGCTAACCCACCTTGTCAACTTATCGCACAGTTGTTAAATTATGTTAATATTACTAAATCTACCATTACGCTGTGTTGTAGAAATACGGCCTCCGGTCAGTCTAAAATATCAAGATCAATTGAGATAATACATTGGTTTTTATTTGTATTTTTTAAATAATTTAGTACAAGCTCTTTTTTCCAATATTTCCAAAGTGTTCTAAATTCACTTTGATGGCTCCAATAGCCTGAGTATTTTGTATGACTCATCTACTTGGACCTATTTGAGACATTAGTAGATGTAGGATAATATAAACTAAATTTTATAATCTCCGAACTACTACTTATAGATTTTGGTCCTCCCGCCAATCTCCAAAATCCAATAAGTCTTTTTTTCTTTTTTTTAACTTTTCTTCAGATGGAACTTATTTATATCAGCTAATGTATTAACGTGACTTACGTTATTATGTCTATTTACAAATTAGGCAAGTGGTCATGAACACTTAGTACTTCTAGTGAAAATTATTCAATAAAGAACAGCTAGAGGTACGCCCTGTGTGATCGAGGATATTTAGGCTCTGAACAAGAGGCAGTCCCGATCATTCTTACACAAGCTACCACTGCTAAATCCTAACTGACTAAATTGTATTTTAGTTTAATATAGTTTGAAACCTAGTAATTTCCATCGAAGTTTACAGTGTTGTCCCTTACGTAACTCCGACCCATGGATACGTGATTTAATTAATATGATTCAAGACGAACCTATTTATGTTGACCGTGAAACCGACATGTTCTTGTATCAGGGATCCTATTCTATTAAGAAGACACCTTGGAAACACACCATTGTTTGTCGCATCGGTCCTGCAGGTACCACTAAGTGGAAACCTCAACCGAATTCTTAGCTAAACTAGAGGAGTCTAAAGAGTTTGAACAAAAGCTCACGACTTGTACAACACATGCACCCAACAAGATTGCAGTCGAGGTAATGCCGATTGAAACGGCATTAGATCGTAAAAAAACATGGAACTAGCTAAGGCCATGGATCAAAGACTCAAAACTCTAAGAGAACCTGAAGCTCGCACTCAACTACTTAAAGCGCTGCTTAAAGAACAGCCAGGAGTTGCGAAACAACTGAAGAAGATACTTCAACAATCTAATGTTGTCAATTATGTATCTCAGGAGTCTACCCCTCCTGATACTGAGGTTGCCCTTTCCAACAGGACTATGGTTCATCCAGCCAGCGTTACGCAGAATCTGACTGACTTAGAGGAGCTCGAAAGTAGAGTTAAAATTATACATAATTTAACGTATCGAGCATATGAGCATACTTATAAAATGGCTATTCGTGCAGGGCTTGATCACCCGGCGCTGAAAGAAACCATACGTGAAGTATACCGACGCTGTACTGATAGTGAAAAGAACCAGATCAAGCGATACGGTTGGGCACCCCAAAAAAAGTGTGACAGAAGACCAACCGATGCGCCAAGTCATAGTCGATTTGGTTAAACTCCCGCGATCCAAGCATACTGGCGATGTATATATCTGTCATTTCTTATGTGTGGCTTCGGGCTATAACTTGCTTTTATGCAATACCGAACAAACGTCCACAAACAGTGGCAGAATTATGCTATCACGTCTTTAATGACTTCGGTTTCCCCGAGTACTATGTTCTGATAACGGTAGTGAGTTTTGTACCGACGTAATGGAGGCACTTATACTCGTATCAGGCATGACCCATAGGCGTGGTGTTCCTTACAAACCTCAAACGCAGGGTGCAAATGAGACACGTCATAGGGAACTTAAGAAACTCTTGCGTACCGCACTAGACGACGTTGAGGATATGTGGCCTTATTATTTGAAATGGGTTCAGACTCAAATGAATAACTGCATGAATCCTCAAACTGGAACACTCCGTTTCACTATTTCTTTGGCCGCTATAGTGAATTACAAGCAACGTTTGATAAAACTGCGCCCGAGAAACACGCTACCCCGCGGCTACAAAAGATCGAGCATATGCAGAACGTTGTTTACCCCTGTTTACTCGAGCACAAGAATCGCGTTCTACTTAAAGCGTATGACCGATGGAATAACACTAAGAACATTGTTCAGTTCAAAGTCGGCGATTACGTTAACATTATAAATCGAAACGCCAACGTTACCGAACTCTCTTCTAAGACGATAGGACCTTTTGTTATTTCCTACCATGATGAGAAGAGTGATACTTACGAAGTGAATAACATTGATGGTACTAGCGCAACAAATTTAGGCACTCACCGTATCCCTACCTCCGAACTCTCATTCGCTCGCTCATTTGATTCTGATGTACCAGTTATGGAGTCACAAGTCAAAGATATAATTGACAAAACATCCGAAGACGGTTACACTTACTACAAGACCCGTTTCATGGATGGGACAGTAGCTTGGCTAATCTCCGATGCATTTCGTGAATCTCGCGACTTTCTTCGTATCTTTAATAAGAAATGGAATAAGCGTTTACATAAGAACACACGAGATAAACGAAAAGGGTTTCCTCAGGTGACTACAAACCCTGACGGATATGAAATTTCCTATTTGCCACCTACTTCCTACGTGACTAAACTTTCTGATCTGCTTACCAACAGTGCAGAAAATTGTTCAAACTTACTTACTAATGAAGAACAGCCTTTGGCTATTACCTTACCAAATAATAAACGTAAGGCGCCTACATCGGAAATGGTTACTGGACCATATACTAAACGACATAGAGTACAACATGAGTCTTGAACTCGTACATATAGGCACATACTTACTCGATAAGTCATACGCTCGTAGTTCTTAAAAAGCTTACTGGGGGCTATGTAGAAATACGGCCTCCGGTCAGTCTAAAATATCAAGATCAATTGAGATAATACATTGGTTTTTATTTGTATTTTTTTAAATAATTTAATACAAGCTATTTTTCCAATATTT
>LUCW03000465.1:0-23989 GCA_001586965.3 Sphaeroforma sirkka
AGGATACTGTTGGGAAGCAAATTCTGAGGTTGGTACAGAGTATTATTCTGATGATGACTCGTCGGATCCAAAAGCCTTGGAAGAAGAGGTATTTACTACCGCGGAAAGGCTCGCCAGCGTCCGTGTATCACCTAGGAGTGAAGCTCAGGACCCCAGCTTGCCCCCCCCTAACCACGTGCCGTCAAATATTGGGATAAACGTCGAAAGGCTGGAAAATTCATGGATACGAATGTCGGGGGGCATTATAACTCCACATCTAAAGGACACTCCAGCACAAATCCGGCGTGAAAAGGAAGTATTGGACCTGTCCGAAAATTTCGGTTTCGCCATCGATGGAGATAGGGTTTAGGGTTTATGTTTTAGGGTTTTAATCCATTCCATCCAGCTCAAATCTTGGGGCCGAAGTTGAGGACACCATGACTCGACAACGAGTAGTTGGATCCTCTCAATCTCGACGCCAATTGAACCGCACTGAAGCGCTCTTGAAGGAGCTAGCGGCAGCGGCAGTTGTGGATCCCTCTATCGTGTCCCACTTGGCTGATATTCTTCCTATACCGAAGAAGAAGAAAATTCCGAGCCGAGTTTCGAACCCGAGACCTACTGGTGTACCAGCCAATATGTTTACCACTAAGCCAGTTACCACTGGTGAGAGAGATAATATTTCAAAATTTAATCTCTATAGCTCTGATGCTACCATTGACCATCCTCTTGACAAACCTAACCCTGTCAGAGGATATGATCGTATGGAACTCGATGAGGCTTACTATCCTCGTAATATCGACCCTCATTTGCCAACTAACCCTGGTAATCACGATTTTGGCAATCGCTACACCAGTACCTCGTTAGAGAGTTCCCGCTCTAATCCTGAGGATGAGGAAGTGAGAACCAGACATACTCGTCTCAGGCTATTACGCTCTGGTATGCAAGTCCTTGAGGACCGTCTATTGAATGACTCTGACCTTGACGATAGGAAAGCGGATAACATTCGCTATCTAGTCGATAACAAGAGAAAGGAAATAGACACCATCTTGGCACTAGCAGCCCGTAGCACTGAGCATGAGCCTCGTGAACACTTAGAACCAAGCTTTTATAAAGCAGCTAGGTAACGCGCAGGCTGAGGTCGATTTCTCTACTAATGAGAGTACAGTGGAGACACTGAAGGCCTTCGACCAACTTAAGGAGTCTGCCAGCCTTAGGGATAAGCAGATGATGAATGCCTTTATTCATTTCTGTGAGCCAGGTGAATGGCGAACTATCTTGAAGGCTCATGAGCCCAACTGGAAAGCCATACCCTGGCACCAGTTGCGTGATAATATACTTAACACCTTTTTTTGAAGATGCACATGACCGTGAACTTCTAGAGTCTCGCAAGTTCTTTTGCGAACGATACCACTATTCGAGGTGCTAGCTCATATGACACATATGAATACTCGGATGGGTGGTCGTACCTATACTGGCGAATATTTATTAATTTGTCAGATGATGGAGACTCTGGGAGCTAACCTCTTTAAGAAAGTCAATGATGACATCATCGCCTATGGTGATTTGCGATCTATGCCTTGGTCTGTCTTTGAGAAGATAGTACACAAGCATACCAATTCCTCTACTAGAGTACTTAGTACCACGAGCTACACCCAGCCCACTAAGCGAAACGCAGTAGAGACTAATACTGCGCGTAGTACTAAGAAACCTCGCACTACTACTGGAGGGGGGTACTGGCTCTACTTCTACCGAACCGAAAGGTGAAAAGAAGGTGAGAGCGCCTTGCAAGAAGTGTGGTTACAACCTCACAAAACGTAATGGCAAGTGGAATGGTAGACACGACCCTGTTAAGTGTGCACCAGGCAAGCCAGATTTTGGACACTATATGAAAGAGTGTGCTACTTGCAAGGGTACTAACGGTTGGCACAAAGAGGATTGCAAGGACTTACCAGACGTCCAGTTAAGCACTGACAGTACCATATGTGCGCACTAGAGCAAGATTATGAGAAAATGTTCAATAAAATCTATACCAAAGGAGATGAACGTATCTTTCAAACAGTTTTCGTAAATGGAGAAAAAAGTTATGGCACTATTTGATCCAGGGGCTGAAGTCTCTGCTATCTCATGCCGAGTAGCCTACGCTACAGATATGGCTGTCCATAACGAAACAACTGATTTAATCTTGGGAAATGGCAAAGTTACTACTTGCGAACAAGCCATTGACTATGCACACATAATGCTGTCAGATAGAAGAGAAGTGAAGACTCACCTAATCGTTACTGACATGTCTCAGAAATACGATTTAATTATAGGTATGACTGATCTTCTCAGTTTAGGTATAACACTCACTGGTCTGCCTAATGGGCTAGACCCGAATAAAGATCAGTCAGATGATAATATGTTAAAGATACCTAAACCTCCGGAAGGTGAAGCAAAGGATATGATTCCGCACTTCACCGATATAATTATGGACTTAATTATACAAAACAGGAAAATTGCAATAACTGACTGGTGTATGTTTAAGTTCTCTAATGGGTACGTTAGACTTGACTTAACAAACGTCGACTTCTCTAAGTTAAAGTGTCCTTCACATAACTACGTGAGTTGGAGACACAAAGACGTTGTCAAAACCCAAATCGAAGATTGGTTAAAACAGGGTCTAATTGAAATCAATTATGATGCAACCCCAGTTAACTTAGCTCTCTTAGCGGTCGATCAATATAAATCTGATGGAACGTTTAGTAAAAAAACAAGAGTAGTACTAGACCTGTCGCCAATCAACAAACTAATTCCGCAACATAGTTTTCCCTTACCTAAGATAAGCGAGATACTACGCAAAATGGAGGTGCGACTATCTTTTCCAAGATAGACTTAAAAGCTGCATTCCATCAACTACAGATATATGAGCCTCATAGGAAATACTTTTCCTTTACTTGGCAAGGTAAGAAGTACCAGTTTAAAGGTGCACCTGAAGGCTTACACATGTTACCTTCTTTCTTCCAACAAGTTATGATGGAACTATTTGCGGACCTGTCGTATAACGTATCAGTCTATTTAGATGATATAGTTATCTTTACAAAGACAGCACATGAACATGCTAAACTCGTTAAAGAAGTCTTAAAGCGACTTAATCATGCTAAACTTAAGATTAACGAAGACAAGTGTTCTTTTGCTAAAGATACTATACACTTACTTGGCTACAAAGTATCTGCAGCAGGGGTAGAAATTGATCCTGGCAAGAAACAGTTTCTGTTGGATTTATCAACACCAATTACTGGAAGAGATGTGAACTCTGTGTGTGGGTTTGTTAACTTCTTCTCGGATTCGGTACCGCATCTTTCTCATTACTTAAAGCCTTTCAGTCACCTACGGCTGCACAAAGGACCTTTGGGAAAGCTTTGGACTAAAGAATGTGATGATGCATTTGAACTAGTCAAAAGTAAAGTAATGGACGCACCCATTATGCAGTACCCTGTGGATGGTGTCCCATTCCAAGTAGCAACCGACGCTTCAGATCGAGCGGTAGGTGGAGTGCTTTACCAAACGATAAATGGTAAACCGCGCTACATACAATTCTTTAGCAAGAGTTATAATAAGAGTCAACGGAATTACCCTACCGTTAAACAAGAGCTCCTTGCTATAGTTACTGCGCTAAGACAGTTTAAAGACTACCTTTATGGGAGTTACTTTACTGTCGCCTGTGATCAAAAGTCTTTAACATACTTAAAAGATATGAACCCTGATTCACAGTTGGTGAGCCGCTGGCATGACATTATTGCCAAGTTCGCTTTTAATATAACACACATTCCAGGAATACATAACCATCTTCCTGACATGCTCTCTCGACTTGTGCCCGACTACCAGAAAACAGTCAAAGAGTTATTAGCAACCGATTGGATGCTAAATAAGAAATGGTCTAGCCTCGCTCAATCACGATGGGGTCCATTTACTGTTGATATGTTCGCCGCAGAACATAACAAACAGGTTTTTCTGAATATAGGTCGTTGACTCATCCTAAAGGTGATGCATTTCAGCTTGACTTATCAAAGCATAATGCGTGGGCTAACCCACCTTGTCAACTTATCGCACAGTTGTTAAATTATGTTAATATTACTAAATCTACCATTACGCTGTGTTGTCCCTTACGTAACTCCGACCCATGGATACGTGATTTAATTAATATGATTCAAGACGAACCTATTTATGTCGACCGTGAAACCGACACGTTCTTGTATCAGGGATCCTATTCTATTAAGAAGACGCCTTGGAAACACACCATTGTTTGTCGCATCGGTCCTGCAGGTACCACTAAGTGGAAACCCTCAACCGAATTCTTAGCTAAACTAGAGGAGTCTAAAGAGTTTGAACAAAAGCTCAAGACTCGTACAACACATGCACCCAACAAAATTGCAGTCGAGGTAATGCCGATTGAAACGGCATTAGATCGTAAAAAAACATGGAACTAGCTAAGGCCATGGATCAAAGACTCAAAACTCTAAGAGAACCTGAAGCTCGCACTCAACTACTTAAAGCGCTGCTTAAAGAACAGCCAGGAGTTGCGAAACAACTGAAGAAGATACTTCAACAATCCAATGTTGTCAATTATGTATCTCAGGAGTCTACCCCTCCTGATACTGAGGTTGCCCTTTCCAACAGGACTATGGTTCATCCAGCCAGCGTTACGCAGAATCTGACTGACTTAGAGGAGCTCGAAAGTAGAGTTAAAATTATACATAATTTAACGCATCGAGCATATGAGCATACTTATAAAATGGCTGTTCGTGCAAGGCTTGATCACCCGGCGCTGAAAGAAACTATACGTGAAGTATACCGACGCTGTACTGATTGTGAAAAGAACCAGATCAAGCGATACGGTTGGGCATCCTAAAAAAGTGTGACAGAAGACCAACCGATGCGCCGAGTCATAGTCGATTTGGTTAAACTCCCGCGATCCAAGCATACTGGCGATGTATATATCTGTCATTTCTTATGTGTGGCTTCGGGATATAACTTGCTTTTTATGCAATACCGAACAAACGTCCACAAACAGTGGCAGAATTATGCTATCACGTCTTTAATGACTTCGGTTTCCCCGAGTACTATGTTCTGATAACGGTAGTGAGTTTTGTACCGACGTAATGGAGGCACTTATACTCGTATCAGGCATGACCCATAGGCGTGGTGTTCCTTACAAACCTCAAACGCAGGGTGCAAATGAGACACGTCATAGAGAACTTAAGAAACTGACGACGTTGAGGATATGTGGCCTTATCATTTGAAATGGGTTCAGACTCAAATGAATAACTACATGAATCCTCAAACCGGAACACTCCCGTTTCACTATTTCTTTGGCCGCTATAGTGAATTACAAGCAACGTTTGATAAAACTGCGCCCGAGAAAACACGTTACCCTGTGGCTACAAAAGATTGAGCATATGCAGAACGTTGTTTACCCCTGTTTACTCGAGCACAAGAATCGTGTCCTACTTAAAGCGTATGACCGATGGAATAACACTAAGAACATTGTTCAGTTCAAAGTCGGCGATTACGTTAACATTATAAATCGAAACGCCAACGTTACCGAACTCTCTTCTAAGACGATAGGACCTTTTGTTATTTCCTACCATGATGAGAAGAGTAATACTTACGAAGTGAATAACATTGATGGTACTAGCGCTACTAATCTAGGCACTCACCGTATCCCTACCTCCGAACTCTCATTCGCTCGCTCATTTGATTCTGATGTACCAGTTATGGAGTCACAAGTCAAAGATATAATTGACAAAACATCCGAAGACGGTTACACTTACTACAAGACCCGTTTCATGGATGGGACAGTAGCTTGGCTAACCTCCGATGCATTTCGTGAATCTCACGACTTTCTTCGTATCTTTAATAAGAAATGGAATAAGCGTTTACATAAGAACACACGAGATAAACGAAAAGGGTTTCCTCAGGTGACTACAAACCCTGACGGATCTGAAACTCCCTATTTGCCACCTACTTCCTACGTGACTAAACTTTCTGATCTGCTTACCAACAGTGCAGAAAATTGTTCAAACTTACTTACTAATGAAGAACAGCCTTTGGCTATTACCTTACCAAATAATAAACGTAAGGCGCCTACATCGGAAATGGTTACTGGACCAAATACTAAACGACATAGAGTACAACATGAGTCTTGAACTCGTACATATAGGCACATACTTACTCGATAAGTCATGACCGAAACCATTTTTACTTTGGTTTTCGCTTTACCAACTAGATCGTATCTTAACGTACGTTCGTAGTTCTAAAAGCTACTGGGGGCTATGTAGAAATACGGCCTCCGGTCAGTCTAAAATATCAAGATCAATTGAGATAATACATTGGTTTTTATTTGTATTTTAAATAATTTAGTACAAGCTCTTTTTCCAATATTTCCAAAGTGTTCTAAATTCATAAGGAACACCACGCCTATGGGTCATGCCTGATACGAGTATAAGTGCCTCCATTACGTCGGTACAAAGTTTGGTATTGCATAAAGCAAGTTATAACCCGAAGCCACACATAAGAAATGACAGATATATACAGCGCCAGTATACTTGGATCGCGGGAGTTTAACCAAATTGACTATGACTCGGCGCATCGGTTGGTCTTCTGTCATACTTTTTAGGGGTGCCCAACCGTAGCACTTGATCTGGTTCTTTTTACAATCAGTACAGCGTCGGTATACTTCATGTATGGTTCTTTCAGCGCCGGATGATCAAGCCCTGCACGAATAGCCATCTTATAAGAATGTTCGTATGCTCGATGAATTTAATTATGTATTGTTTTAACCTTACTGTCGAGCTCTTCTAAGTCAGTCCGATCTTGCGTATCGCTGGCTGGATGAACCCTAGTCGTCAGATAGGCCAACTTCAGTATCAGGAGGGGCAGACTCCTGAGATACGTAATTAACAACATCAGATTGTTGAAGTATCTTCTTCAGTTGTTTCGCAGCTCCTGGCTGTTCTTTAAGCAGCGCTTTAAGTAGTTGAGTGCGAGCTTTAGGTTCTCTTAGAGTTTTGAGTCTTAGATCCATGGCTTTAGCTAGTTACATCCATGTTTTTACGATCTATTGCCGTCTCCATCGGCATTACCTCGACTGCATTCTTGTTGGGTACATGTGTTGTACGAGTCTTGAGCTGTTGTTCAAACTCCTTAGACTCCTCTAGTTTAGCTAAGAAGTTGGGCGAGGGTTTCCACTTAGTGGTACCTGCAGGACCGGTGCGACAACCGATGGTGTGTTTCCAAGGTGTCTTCACTGATATAAGAACGTGCTAGTTTCAAGGTCGACATAAATAGGCTTGACTTGTATCATATTAATTAAATCACGTATCCATGGATCGAAGCTACGTAAGGGACAACACAGCGTAATGGTAGACTTAGTAATATTAGCATATTCAACAACTGTGCTTTAAGTTACCAAGGTGGGTTAGCCCACGCATTATGCTTTGATAAATCACGTTGAAAGGCATCACCTTTAAGATGAGTCAACGACCTATAATCAGAAACCTGTTTGTTATGTTCTGCGGCGAACATATCAATAGTAAATGAACCCCATCTTGATTGAGCGAGGATAAACCATCTGTTATTAAGCATTCAATCGGTTGCTAATAACTCTTTTACTGCTTTCTGGTAGTCAGGGACAAGTCGATAGAGCATGTCAGGAAGATGATTATGTATTCCTGGTATGTGTGTAATGTTAAAAGCAAACTTAGCAATAATGTCATACCAGCGGCTCACCAACTGTGGATCAGAGTTCATGTCATTTAAATATGTGTGTTATAGACTTTGATCACAGGCGACAGTTAAGTAACTTACATAAAGGTAGTCTTTAAACTGTCTTGGAGCAGTAACTATAGCAAGGAGCTCTTGTTTAACGGTAGGTAAACTTCGTTGACTTTTATTATAACTCTTGCTAAAAAATTGTATGAAGCGTGGTTTACTATTGATCGTTTGGTATAGCACTCTACCTACCGCTCGATCTGAAGCGTCGGTTGCTACTTGGAATGGAACGCCATTCACAGGATATTGCATGACGGACGCGTCTATTACTTTACTTTTGACTAGCTTAAATGCATCATCACATTCTTTAGTCCAGATCTTTCCCAAAGGTCTTTTGTGCAACCGTAAGTGACTGAAAGGCTTGAAGTAATGAGAAAGATGAGGTACCGAATCCGAGAAGAAGTTAACAAACCCACACACAGAGTTCACATCTCTTCCAGTAATTGGTGTTGATAAATCCAACAGAAACTGTTTCTTGCCAGGATCAATTTCTACCCCTGCTGCAGATACTTTGTAGCCAAGTAAGTGTATAGAATCTTTAGCAAAAGAACACTTGTCTTCGTTAATCTTAAGTTTAGCATGATTAAGTCGCTTTAAGACTTCTTTAACGAGTTTAGCATGTTCATGTGCTGTCTTTGTAAAGATAACTATATCATCTAAATAGACTGATACGTTATACGACAGGTCCGCAAATAGTTCCATCATAACTTGTTGGAAGAAAGAAGGTAACATGTGTAAGCCTTCAGGTGCACCTTTAAACTGGTACTTCTTACCTTGCCAAGTAAAGGAAAAGTATTTCCTATGAGGCTCATATATCTGTAGTTGATGGAATGCAGCTTTTAAGTCTATCTTGGAAAAGATAGTCGCACCCTCCATTTTGCGTAGTATCTCGCTTATCTTAGGTAAGGGAAAACTATGTTGCGGAATTAGTTTGTTGATTGGCGACAGGTCTAGTACTACTCTTGTTGTTTTACTAAACGTTCCATCAGATTTATATTGATCGACCGCTAAGAGAGCTAAGTTAACTGGGGTTGCATCATAATTGATTTCAATTAGACCCTGTTTTAACCAATCTTCGATTTGGGTTTTGACAACGTCTTTGTGTCTCCAACTCACGTAGTTATGTGAAGGACACTTTAACTTAGAGAAGTCGACGTTTGTTAAGTCAAGTCTAACGTACCCATTAGAGAACTTAAACATACACCAGTCAGTTATTGCAATTTTCCTGTTTTGTATAATTAAGTCCATAATTATATCGGTGAAGTGCGGAATCATATCCTTTGCTTCACCTTCCGGAGGTTTAGGTATCTTTAACATATTATCATCTGACTGATCTTTATTCGGGTCTAGCCCATTAGGCAGACCAGTGAGTGTTATACCTAAACTGAGAAGATCAGTCATACCTATAATTAAATCGTATTTCTGAGACATGTCAGTAACGATTAGGTGAGTCTTCACTTCTCTTCTATCTGACAGCATTATGTGTGCATAGTCAATGGCTTGTTCGCAAGTAGTAACTTTGCCATTTCCCAAGATTAAATCAGTTGTTTCGTTATGGACAGCCATATCTGTAGCGTAGGCTACTCGGCATGAGATAGCAGAGACTTCAGCCCCTGGATCAAATAGTGCCATAACTTTTTCTCCATTTACGAAAACTGTTTGAAAGATACGTTCATCTCCTTTGGTATAGATTTTATTGAACATTTTCTCATAATCTTGCTCTAGTGCGCACATATGGTACTGTCAGTGCTTAACTTGGACGTCTGGTAAGTCCTTGCAATCCTCTTTGTGCCAACCGTTAGTACCCTTGCAAGTAGCACACTCTTTCATATAGTGTCCAAAATCTGGCTTGCCTGGTGCACACTTAACAGGGTCGTGTCTACCATTCCACTTGCCATTACGTTTTGTGAGGTTGTAACCACACTTCTTGCAAGGCGCTCTCACCTTCTTTTCAACTTTCGGTTCGGTAGAAGTAGAGCCAGTACCCCTCCAGTAGTAGTGCGAGGTTTCTTAGTACTACGCGCAGTATTAGTCTCTACTGCGTTTCGCTTAGTGGGCTGGGTGTAGCTCGTGGTACTAAGTACTCTAGTAGAGGAATTGGTATGCTTGTGAACTATCTTCTCAAAGACAGACCAAGGCATAGATCGCAAATCACCATAGGCGATGATGCATCATTGACTTTCTTAAAGAGGTTAGCTCCCAGAGTCTCCATCATCTGACAAATTAATAAATATTCGCCAATATAGGTACGACCACCCATCCGAGTATTCATATGTGTCATATGAGCTAGAGCACCTCGAATAGTGGTATCGTTCGCAAAGAACTTGCGAGACTCTAGAAGTTCACGGTCACGTGCATCTTCAAAAAAGGTGTTAAGTATATTATCACGCAACTGGTGCCAGGGTAGGGCTTTCCAGTTGGGCTCATGAGCCTTCAAGATAGTTCGCCATTCACCTGGCTCACAGAAATGAATAAAGGCATTCATCATCTGCTTATCCCTAAGGCTGGCAGACTCCTTAAGTTGGTCGAAGGCCTTCAGTGTCTCCACTGTACTCTCATTAGTAGAGAAATCGACCTCAGCCTGCGCGTTGCCTAGCTGCTTTATAAAGCTTGGTTCTAAGTGTTCACGAGACTCATGCTCAGTGCTACGGGCTGCTAGTGCCAAGATGGTGTCTATTTCCTTTCTCTTGTTATTGTAAACTTCTATGGAAATTACTAGGTTTCAAACTATATTAAACTAAAATACAATTTAGTCAGTTAGGATTTAGCAGTGGTAGCTTGTGTAAGAATGATCGGGACTGCCTCTTGTTAAGAGCCTAAATATCCTCGATCACACAGGGCGTACCTCTAGCTGTTCTTTATTAAATAATTTTCACTAGAAGTACTAAGTGTTCATGACCACGTGTCTAATTTGTAGATAGACATAAGAACGTGAGTCAAGTCAATCCATTAACTAATATAAATGAAGTTCCATCTGAAGGAAAGTTAAAATACGAAAAAGACTTCTTGGATTTGGAGATTGGCGGGAAGACCAAAACCTGTAAGTAGTAGTTCAGAGATTATAAGATTATCTATTATCGTCTCAAATGGGTCCAAGTAAATGAGTCATACCAAATACTCAGGCTATTGGAGCCATCAAAGTGAATTTAGAACACTTTGGAAATATTGGAAAAAGAACTTGTATTAAATTATTTTAAATACAAATAGAAACCAATATGTCATCTCATTTGATCTTGATATTTCAGACTGACCAGAGGCCGTATTTCCACACGACTGCTTAGTAATATGCGAGTTTGAAAGCATTTTCAGTAAATTGTAGTAGGGTTCAACTAATATTGCCCATAATTTAAAGAGACCTACTATCTATCTTCCATATGAACTGAGGTATATTGACTATGTTTTCTATTTGTAATAAATTTAATTGATATAAATACTATACTAAATAAATCAAGATGACTAAACCTTGATACGGTTAATTAGGGCACATGCAGGGAATAACTAGCTTAATTAAAAGAGTGAAGGGCAACCCTTAGGTCAAGAGATTCTACTCAAGCAGAGTTGAAAGTCTGTACAGATTTTTGCTCATTATATTCTTACCGCTGAGCTATTCATTTATACCGCTGGGACATACACTCATCACATTAAAACGATTCTTTTCACACTCTTATTTACATCTCGCACCGTTACATCTTTGTCTTCTCGCACTAAACCTATGCTATTTATAGAGCGCATATATTCAACGCAGTACATATGATTAAACCATTCCACAGAAATATTGTGTACTACAATGCTGGTCATATACAAATCACAAATGCACACCTAATGAAACAGATTCTGCTACGAAGACTACTATATGATGCATACATAATATGCATTGAAGTAAACCTGAAGCATGCCTCGATTAGTGTACAATAATAGTCATATACTGTTCAGATATTTTTAATAAAATATCTTCTATGTAGGTGCTCTTTTCAACCGCTGGACATTCGCGAAATTAGTTCAACATTACATACTGCCAATCGATATGCGAAGCCTATTTTTTTTAGTACTACAAACATCGAAAACTCGTCGCGACAGTATAAATCCACAGTTAAAAGTTCACTCTTGGACAGATACTATGATCGCCAATTGTGTGCTACATCTCATTGTATATTGCATCAACCCTTGAATCCACGACAACAAGTTGTCATTATCTAGGTATTCTCTATATACTTTAAGTAGGCTTGGACAAACGGACAAGATTTCCTATGTGAGAATATCCGGTTGATATTTGATTTTATGCCTTTAATTCAAGTAAAGTGAATTAACTTCCGTCATTGGAAACTGTAAAATCAAGTTTATTGCCGGCGACCTATTTGGTCAAGCGATGCATAGATTGACATGTGTTCACCGACGCTAAGTAATTCAGCAAATCTTATTCAGTATCATATGCTTATAATGTACTATCGAAGGGTTCATACTGCTATAGATGTTGGGTTTATTCTTATCAAATCATTTGAAATACCACTATGACTAGTCTAAACTTCAAAGACAATTGATATTTTACCATAGATTCGGGCTAAAAGAGCCATACATCAATATGGCTTTATATTGTGCAATCGACTGTTTACTGTTGTAAAATACTACTTTGAGGTAACTATATAGGTAAAATTCATCGGAAGAGCTGACAGGCATGTAGGTATGTACCCGATAACATACTTTTTACTTGCACCGGTGTATGTTGTCATGCTAACTGGTTACTTCAGGTGTGTGGTTTTTAGGTTTATCACATACAAGACTGAAAGTGATATCGTGACCCATCACACCAAGGTTTTACAAGACAAAGTGAAAGTTATAGACCACTAATTTTGGGGTAGCAGGACTATTCGATAATATAACGACGGGAACAAGCATGAACTCAGCTTTTAAGTCAAGTATGGTAGCAATTCAAATATCTGGAATTAGATCGCTGTACACTACATTCTATTTATAAGTTTCAGTAATGTTGCAAAAGTATATTGCAAATTTACAACAAATATTGACGAATGTTAACAAAATAAACCCTTATTGTGTCATAAAACAAATATTCGAATATGAATGTGTCTAACTCAGATACCGCAAATTAGAAACGAATTCACAAATTACGCCTATGCCAGTGTAGTGGATGGATACTTACTATCACATAGAACCGAATACGCGAATTTTCACTATTTAACTTCGACTTGACATACATGTGACCCAACACGTGAGTACGCAGGTAGTTGACAATAGTATAATATTGTAGTACCAAAGTAAAGTAAAATCGAAAATCGAAGTTGCAGAAATAAAATGGCATACATCTCAGGTCTTAGCTTTAAACAATAAAAGTGAATATTTTCCACACGAGGCACACTTCTTTAAATGTTATAGTTTTGAATGTCATTGGTTTCGTTATTTGGTATTTCTTCGAATCAGTAAACATCTTACCGGTCGTTGGCACTTCGGAGACCAATGAATAAACACATTTCTTTTTTAGAAAGCCCACGTTGAACTTTCTATCGAGATCAATTTATTCGCTATAGTTACGTTAAGGCCTCAGGTTGGTCTGACAAGGATAACAATATTTATTTCAATTTGGTAAATTTAGGGGTTTAGCGATTTTGTTCATTTTTATGTCTACATGCACATCAGGTATTTGTTGGACAGGTTCTGGGAAAATTGAAGGAAAATTGAGATTGTCGAACTGCCGCGAGAAGCTCGAAGCGAGTGATGCGACGATTGAAGACATATGGTGTGTTAGTTCGTGAAGATAGATACATAATATCTCTACCATTGGGAGAGAACTTAAAACTTATGTGCCATTGCGTGGAATAAAGCTGGCCTATACTCGTAGTGGAAATATAGGCTGAGTCAGTGAGCTATTTTGAACGTGATACCAAGAAGGGTGAGGTTGTCATCTGCAATTGTGTTTCGGAGCAAAGTTGGGGGCTGTCCAATACCACACTACACAACTGATGTATTTGGAATATTCTGGCTAGCCATAGCGGGAAGTATTATAGGCGGTACCAGTAGTCTCGAAGATTTGGTCTGTACCGAAATCTGGAAATAATACTTCAGTGGAGGAGCATCAATCTATCGACCAGTACTGGCTGAGGATAAATTGGTGCCCGCTGGGATAAATTGGTACCCGCTGAAAATACGAGCGAAATCCACGAATATAGGGATCGGCCTCGAGGCTGGTGCTATTCAAGCTTTTTTATTTATTTTAAATAATACATCGTCATTATTCTTTTATATAAACCATCAGGTTTAATTAGCTTCTTTTCAAATATGAATAACTCCAGCGCTTGTGTAACCAGCTACAATATTACACGATAATCCTTACTCATATATCAAATGTCCAGTTCAACTCTGGTTCTAGTCGAGTGGATTAAAAGACACATAGACTATAACCAGATCAAACTTTAATATCGTATGACTCTCTAAGCATCAGCAAGATCTGTATCTAATTGCTCAATATAAATGACAGACTACAAGGGGGCAAAACAGACATGGAGTCCTGAATTTGTATTTGTCTGGTACAACTCAAGATGGAGTCGAAACACGTCGGCTTGCTATAGACCTGACAGTTGACAGAGAACCCGATATGCCATCCGACGCAAGCTACAGTGGACATTCATATCCATCGACGAACACCAGTTAATACTGGCTATACGCAACATATTGAATTCTCTCTCAGATAAATACCTAAATACAACCACTAATGCCATGCTCGGTTCTGGGACAATACATACCAAGTCTATAAATTCGCACCTTACACTATAGTATCTACCAGCGATCTCAGAAAACAGTACATTCATATTGAGAAAGCTGACATTGACTTTAAACCCGTACATATCTACTAAAACACTGTACACGAAGAATACGGCTGACCCTTATGTACGAACGATGCCGCTTCGAGACAAGAAGAATATAACAATAACAGCACAGACAAGTTTTCATTTGAAAGTGTGGGCAACTTTTCGAAATTGAAGGAAAATATGACGCTTTGTTGGTCTGCAGGATATGTAGTGGGAAATACATGTATACGAGGATATGTTGTAAGCAACGGTAAAAAAAAAGCGCAATTTTGGTACATTACGATGATAGCCACTTTCACATAAATTATTATACCAAAAATTGTAACATACAATTTGACGCGGATTGGATTTCAGTTTCCTGTTGTAATATTCAAGAGGAATACCTTAATAAATGAACATAGCCGACATGAAAATGTATTCACCTGATCGAATATTATAATATACTGTTCAATTGTATCTGTTTGCACATTTCAAACAAAGTCGACAACAAATCAATCTATACTCGGTATCATTGTATTTTCCATATATGTGAAGTTCTTTGTAGTTGTTGATAGGCTTTCCATCAATTCCAATACTCAGTGAACCACCAGGATATTCAGACACAGAGTATATCAGGCATAAATACATGTATCGGGAACCCCAATGAGAACAAACTGGCCTATGACTTACCGTTGCCGAGTTGGGATCCAACTGAAGCAAGACATTAGACAAGTAAAATTGTTGGAGCGAACTTAAACCCAATAATCCTAGTGGTATTCGGTGTCATAAGTGTCAAGTGTCATGATGGACCTAAGTCCAGCTTGAGCACTACGCTTTAGAATGCTGTTAAAAATATTGTAAATACATATATATTTTAGCCACAAAACGAGGATAAAGTTACTTGCAAATAAATGATTCTGACAAAAATTGCATTGGTGACTGGATAGTGCAGGAAATTGCGAAAATGAAATGCTGCCAACCAGAGAAGTGGATAAGAGGCTCGCTCATTTAATTGTTCTCAGCAATTGTTCTCCCAATTTATTTGCTTCTGTGATGCTAATACAAACATAGCATAAATTAACGGTGTTTTCATAATCGATACAGTCGCAAAAGAAATACAATACTGCATTTTTAAGTTTCAAATGCAATTATCTGTGCATGTACATCTGACAATACACAAAAATTTAAGTGTTCGCCGCCAGGGTTTTCGCTGATCTAAGCAAGACGTCCTTGAGGTAATAAGCATTGGTTAAAATGGCGAAACCCGAGATATTCTCGAGATATGACCTTTAAAAGACAATAGGGTTTGAAGATTCTTTTCTTTTTAGACGGATTTAAGCTTAAAGGCAAAATTACCGAATATTAAGGCACTATAGCTTTATGTAGCTATAGTGCATAGAAGTAGGGCACATGCCTTATTAAAGAGTGGAGCAATGGCCCAAAGGGTCAGTTGTTTACAATCCACTTAAAACACGCTTGTAAATATTAATTAATTACTTTAAACTGAATTAATGAGGATATGTTCTTAAGGGCACTATTAGATCAAACGAACACATTTCTCATAACTGTTGGAGGGTTGAATACGGGAACCTTAGACTTACGAGAATGATATTAGCAGAATCACGAGTCATAGCATATTCCGTAGGATTGAAAGTATATTCAGTATGTATTGTTCTTCTTGACATGCGCAGAGAAATTAAAACCCTCTGTACTAGTTATAAAGCAAAAGATAATGTATTACTACACTTTAGTGCGATTATCTGTGCACGCACATGCAACGAAACACACACTGTAACGCACATTCACAGCGTCATACTCCATTCTTTTAAAAAGTTGTAAAGAAATTTGGTTGATACGTCACACCCAAATTTTTGATAGTGTGTCTATCTTAGAATTCATACATTATTTGCATATGTGAACAACAAGAGAAGAGTGCACACCAACATTGTATGCAAGTAAATGACCTGCAATCATTTTAGCTAAGCAATATAAATCAACCAGGGTATGCTCTAGTTAACAACAGTCATTTGTAAACTTTGATGGAAATTACTAGGTTTCAAACTATATTAAACTAAAATACAATTTAGTCAGTTAGGATTTAGCAGTGGTAGCTTGTGTAAGAATGATCGGGACTGCCTCTTGTTAAGAGCCTAAATATCCTCGATCACACAGGGCGTACCTCTAGCTGTTCTTTATTGAATAATTTTCACTAGAAGTACTAAATGTTCATGACCACTTGCCTAATTTGTAAATAGACATAATAACGTAAGTCACGTTAATACATTAGCTGATATAAATAAAGTTCCATCTGAAGAAAAGTTAAAAAAAGAAAAAGACTTATTGGATTTTGGAGATTGGCGGGAGGACCAAAATCAATAAGTAGTAGTTCGGAGATTATAAAATTTAGTTTATAATATCCTACATCTACTAATGTCTCAAATAGGTCCAAGTAGATGAGTCATACCAAATACTCAGGCTATTGGAGCCATCAAAGTGAATTTAGAACACTTTGGAAATATTGGAAAAAGAGCTTGTACTAATTATTTAAAATACAAATAAAAACCAATGTATTATCTCAATTGATCTTGATATTTTAGACTGACCGGAGCCGTATTTCTACATAGCCCCCAGTAGCTTTTAGAACTACGAACGTACGTTAAGGTACGATCTAGTTGGTAAAGCGAAAACCAAAGTAAAAACGGTTTCGGTCATGACTTATCGAGTAAGTATGTGCCTATATGTACGAGTTCAAGACTCATGTTGTACTCTATGTCGTTTAGTATTTGGTCCAGTAACCATTTCCGATGTAGGCGCCTTACGTTTATTATTTGGTAAGGTATTAGCCAAAGGCTGTTCTTCATTAGTAAGTAAGTTTGAACAATTTTCTGCACTGTTGGTAAGCAGATCAGAAAGTTTAGTCACGTAGGAAGTAGGTGGCAAATAGGGAATTTCAGATCCGTCAGGGTTTGTAGTCACCTGAGGAAACCCTTTTCGTTTATCTCGTGTGTTCTTATGTAAACGCTTATTCCATTTCTTATTAAAGATACGAAGAAAGTCGCGAGATTCACGAAATGCATCGGAGGTTAGCCAAGCTACTGTCCCATCCATGAAACGGGTCTTGTAGTAAGTGTAACCGTCTTCGGATGTTTTGTCAATTATATCTTTGACTTGTGACTCCATAACTGGTACATCAGAATCAAATGAGCGAGCGAATGAGAGTTCGGAGGTAGGGATACGGTGAGTGCCTAGATTGGTTGCGCTAGTACCATCAATGTTATTCACTTCGTAAGTATCACTCTTCTCATCATGGTAGGAAATAACAAAAAAGGTCCTATCGTCTTAGAAGAGAGTTCGGTAACGTTGGCGTTTCGATTTATAATGTTAACGTAATCGCCGACTTTGAACTGAACAATGTTCTTAGTGTTATTCCATCGGTCATACGCTTTAAGTAGGACGCGATTCTTGTGCTCGAGTAAACAGGGGTAAACAACGTTCTGCATATGCTCGATCTTTTGAAGCCACGGGGTAGCGTGTTTCTCGGGCGCAGTTTTATCAAACGTTGCTTGTAATTCACTATAGCGGCCAAAGAAATAGTGAAAACGGAGTGTTCCAGTTTGAGGATTCATGCAGTTATTCATTTGAGTCTGAACCCATTTCAAATGATAAGGCCACATATCCTCAACGTCGTCTAGTGCGGTACGCAAGAGTTTCTTAAGTTCTCTATGACGTGTCTCATTTGCACCCTGCGTTTGAGGTTTGTAAGGAACACCACGCCTATGGGTCATGCCTGATACGAGTATAAGTGCCTCCATTACGTCGGTACAAAAACTCACTACCGTTATCAGAACATAGTACTCGGGAAACCGAAGTCATTAAAGACGTGATAGCATAATTCTGCCACTGTTTGTGGACGTTTGTTCGGTATTGCATAAAGCAAGTTATAGCCCGAAGCCACACATAAGAAATGACAGATATATACATCGCCAGTATGCTTGGATCGCGGGAGTTTAACCAAATCGACTATGACTCGGCGCATCGGTTGGTCTTCTGTCACACTTTTTAGGGGTGCCCAACCGTATCGCTTGATCTGGTTCTTTTCACAATCAGTACAGCGTCGGTATACTTCACGTATGGTTTCTTTCAGCGCCGGGTGATCAAGCCCTGCACGAATAGCCATTTTATAAGTATGCTCATATGCTCGATGCGTTAAATTATGTATAATTTTAACTCTACTTTCGAGCTCCTCTAAGTCAGTCAGATTCTGCGTAACGCTGGCTGGATGAACCATAGTCCTGTTGGAAAGGGCAACCTCAGTATCAGGAGGGTAGAGTCCTGAGATACATAATTGACAACATTGGATTGTTGAAGTATCTTCTTCAGTTGTTTCGCAACTCCTGGCTGTTCTTTAAGCAGCGCTTTAAGTAGTTGAGTGCGAGCTTCAGGTTCTCTTAGAGTTTTGAGTCTTTGATCCATGGCCTTAGCTAGTCCCATGTTTTTTACGATCTAATGCCGTTTCAATCGGCATTACCTCGACTGCAATCTTGTTGGGTGCATGTGTTGTACGAGTCTTGAGCTTTTGTTCAAACTCTTTAGACTCCTCTAGTTTAGCTAAGAATTCGGTTGAGGGTTTCCACTTAGTGGTACCTGCAGGACCGATGCGACAAACAATGGTGTGTTTCCAAGGCGTCTTCTTAATAATAGGATCCCTGATACAAGAACGTGTCGGTTTCACGGTCGACATAAATAGGTTCGTCTTGAATCATATTAATTAAATCACGTATCCATGGGTCGGAGTTACGTAAGGGACAACACAGCGTAATGGTAGATTTAGTAATATTAACATAATTTAACAACTGTGCGATAAGTTGACAAGGTGGGTTAGCCCACGCATTATGCTTTGATAAGTCAAGCTGAAATGCATCACCTTTAGGATGAGTCAACGACCTATATTCAGAAACCTGTTTGTTATGTTCTGCGGCGAACATATCAACAGTAAATGGACCCCATCGTGATTGAGCGAGGTTAAACCATTTCTTATTTAGCATCCAATCGGTTGCTAATAACTCTTTGACTGTTTTCTGGTAGTCGGGCACAAGTCGAGAGAGCATGTCAGGAAGATGGTTATGTATTCCTGGAATGTGTGTTATATTAAAAGCGAACTTGGCAATAATGTCATGCCAGCGGCTCACCAACTGTGAATCAGGGTTCATATCTTTTAAGTATGTTAAAGACTTTTGATCACAGGCGACAGTAAAGTAACTTCCATAAAGGTAGTCTTTAAACTGTCTTAGCGCAGTAACTATAGCAAGGAGCTCTTGTTTAACGGTAGGGTAATTCCGTTGACTCTTATTATAACTCTTGCTAAAGAATTGTATGTAGCGCGGTTTACCATTTATCGTTTGGTAAAGCACTCCACCTACCGCTCGATCTGAAGCGTCGGTTGCTACTTGGAATGGGACACCATCCACAGGGTACTGCATGATGGGTGCGTCCATTACTTTACTTTTGACTAGTTTAAATGCATCATCACATTCTTTAGTCCAAAGCTTTCCCAAAGGTCCTTTGTGCAGCCGTAGGTGACTGAAAGGCTTTAAGTAATGAGAAAGATGCGGTACCGAATCCGAGAAGAAGTTAACAAACCCACACACAGAGTTCACATCTCTTCCAGTAATTGGTGTTGATAAATCCAACAGAAACTGTTTCTTGCCAGGATCAATTTCTACCCCTGCTGCAGATACTTTGTAGCCAAGTAAGTGTATAGTATCTTTAGCAAAAGAACACTTGTCTTCGTTAATCTTAAGTTTAGCATGATTAAGTCGCTTTAAGACTTCTTTAACGAGTTTAGCATGTTCATGTGCTGTCTTTGTAAAGATAACTATATCATCTAAATAGACTGATACGTTATACGACAGGTCCGCAAATAGTTCCATCATAACTTGTTGGAAGAAAGAAGGTAACATGTGTAAGCCTTCAGGTGCACCTTTAAACTGGTACTTCTTACCTTGCCAAGTAAAGGAAAAGTATTTCCTATGAGGCTGATATATTTGTAGTTGATGGAATGCAGCTTTTAAGTCTATCTTGGAAAAGATAGTCGCACCCTCCATTTTGCGTAGTATCTCGCTTATCTTAGGTAAGGGAAAACTATGTTGCGGAATTAGTTTGTTGATTGGCGACAGGTCTAGTACTACTCTTGTTTTACTAAACGTTCCATCAGATTTATATTGATCGACCGCTAAAGAGAGCTAAGTTAACTGGGGTTGCATCATAATTGATTTCAATTAGACCCTGTTTTAACCAATCTTCGATTTGGGTTTTGACAACGTCTTTGTGTCTCCAACTCACGTAGTTATGTGAAGGACACTTTAACTTAGAGAAGTCGACGTTTGTTAAGTCAAGTCTAACGTACCCATTAGAGAACTTAAACATACACCAGTCAGTTATTGCAATCTTCCTGTTTTGTATAATTAAGTCCATAATTATATCGGTGAAGTGCGGAATCATATCCTTTGCTTCACCTTCCGGAGGTTTAGGTATCTTTAACATATTATCATCTGACTGATCTTTTTATTCGGGTCTAGCCCATTAGGCAGACCAGTGAGTGTTATACCTAAACTGAGAAGATCAGTCATACCTATAATTAAATCGTATTTCTGAGACATGTCAGTAACGATTAGGTGAGTCTTCACTTCTCTTCTATCTGACAGCATTATGTGTGCATAGTCAATGGCTTGTTCGCAAGTAGTAACTTTGCCATTTCCCAAGATTAAATCAGTTGTTTCGTTATGGACAGCCATATCTGTAGCGTAGGCTACTCGGCATGAGATAGCAGAGACTTCAGCCCCTGGATCAAATAGTGCCATAACTTTTTCTCCATTTACGAAAACTGTTTGAAAGATACGTTCATCTCCTTTGGTATAGATTTTATTGAACATTTTCTCATAATCTTGCTCTAGTGCGCACATATGGTACTGTCAGTGCTTAACTGGACGTCTGGTAAGTCCTTGCAATCCTCTTTGTGCCAACCGTTAGTACCCTTGCAAGTAGCACACTCTTTCATATAGTGTCCAAAATCTGGCTTGCCTGGTGCACACTTAACAGGGTCGTGTCTACCATTCCACTTGCCATTACGTTTTGTGAGGTTGTAACCACACTTCTTGCAAGGCGCTCTCACCTTCTTATCACCTTTCGGTTCGGTAGAAGTAGAGCCAGTACCCCTCCAGTAGTAGTGCGAGGTTTCTTAGTACTACGCGCAGTATTAGTCTCTACTGCGTTTCGCTTAGTGGGCTGGGTGTAGCTCGTGGTACTAAGTACTCTAGTAGAGGAATTGGTATGCTTGTGTACTATCTTCTCAAAGACAGACCAAGGCATAGATCGCAAATCACCATAGGCGATGATGTCATCATTGACTTTCTTAAAGAGGTTAGCTCCCAGAGTCTCCATCATCTGACAAATTAATAAATATTCGCCAGTATAGGTACGACCACCCATCCGAGTATTCATATGTGTCATATGAGCTAGAGCACCTCGAATAGTGGTATCGTTCGCAAAGAACTTGCGAGACTCTAGAAGTTCACGGTCACGTGCATCTTCAAAAAAAGGTGTTAAGTATATTATCACGCAACTGGTGCCAGGGTAGGGCTTTCCAGTTGGGCTCATGAGCCTTCAAGATAGTTCGCCATTCACCTGGCTCACAGAAATGAATAAAGGCATTCATCATCTGCTTATCCCTAAGGCTGGCAGACTCCTTAAGTTGGTCGAAGGCCTTCAGTGTCTCCACTGTACTACTCTCATTAGTAGAGAAATCGACCTCAGCCTGCGCGTTACCTAGCTGCTTTATAAAGCTTGGTTCTAAGTGTTCACGAGGCTCATGCTCAGTGCTACGGGCTGCTAGTGCCAAGATGGTGTCTATTTCCTTTCTCTTGTTATCGATTAGATAGCGAATGTTATCCGCTTTCCTATCGTCAAGGTCAGAGTCATTCAATAGACGGTCCTCAAGGACTTGCATACCAGAGCGTAATAGCCTGAGACGAGTATGTCTGGTTCTCACTTCCTCATCCTCAGGATTAGAGCGGGAACTCTCTAACGAGGTACTGGTGTAGCGATTGCCAAAATCGTGATTACCAGGGTTAGTTGGCAAATGAGGGTCGATATTACGAGGATGGTAAGCCTCATCGAGTTCCATACGATCAAATCCTCTGACAGGGTTAGGTTTGTCAAGAGGATGGTCGATGGTAGCATCAGAGCTATAGAGATTAAAATTTTGAAATATTATCTCTCTCGCCAGTGATAATTGGCTTAGTGGTAAACATACTGGCTGGTAAACCAGTAGGTCTCGGGTTCGAAACCCGGCCCGAATTTTTTTTTCTTCTTCGGTATAGGAAGAATATCAGCCAAGTGGGACACGATAGAGGGGTCCACAACTGCTGCTGCCGCTAGCTCCTTCAAAAGAGCGCTTCAGTGCAGTTCAATTGGCGTCGAGATTGAGAGGATCAACCACTCGTTGTCGAGTTATGGCGTCCTCAGCTTCGGCCCCAAGATTTGAGCTGAATGGAATGGCTTCTCCATCGATGGCGAAACCGAAATTTTCGGACAGGTCCAATACTTCCTTTTCACGCCGGATTTGTGCTGGAGTGTCCTTTAGATGTGGAGTTATAATGCCCCGACATTCGTATCCACGAATTTTTCCAGCCTTTCGACGTTTATCCCCAATATTTGACGGCACGTGGTCAGGGGGCAAGCTGGGGTCCTGAGCTTCACTCCTAGGTGATACACGGACGCTGGCGAGCCTTTCCTGGTAGTAGATACCTCTTCTTCCAAGGCTTTGGGATCCGACGAGTCATCCTCAGAATAATCCTCTGTACCAACCTCAGAATTTGCTTCCCCAACAGTATCCTCGGCAGGCTCAACTCCAGACAGGCTAGGTGTTTCCACAGGGATCTCAGGAACCTCGGCAGGCTTAGCAGGCTTAGAGCTAGCGGCTCCCTTGCCTTTTAGAAGTACCCTTAGCCATAGTATTTGCTGGATAGTAAATCGATGTCAGACAGTCTAGAAGCAGTACACTACTGTAACTACTATTTAACTGAAAAATATGTAAACTTCGATGGAAATTACTAGGTTTCAAACTATATTAAACTAAAATACAATTTAGTCAGTTAGGATTTAGCAGTGGTAGCTTGTGTCAAGAATGATCGGGACTGCCTCTTGTTAAGAGCCTAATATCCTCGATCACACAGGGCGTACCTCTAGCTGTTCTTTATTGAATAATTTTTCACTAGAAGTACTAAGTGTTCATGACCACTTGCCTAATTTGTAAATAGACATAATAACGTAAGTCACGTTAATACATTAGCTGATATAAATAAAGTTCCATCTGAAGAAAAGTTAAAAAAGAAAAAGACTTA
>LUCW03000466.1:0-75807 GCA_001586965.3 Sphaeroforma sirkka
CAAAATATATATGATTTATATACGCAGCAAAAATTCAGCATACTCTTACAACACACTAAAGATTTGTCCATTGTACTCTTCGTATGGAATTAGCATATAAATGATACAATTTCACAGATATACCAGGCTATTGCAACTTGTTCCATAGGACCACACTCCTCGATAGGAAGTTGGTCGATTTCATCGAAATCAAAATTTTGTATTAGACTAATAAAACTGCCGAAAGCACTGATGTCGTCCATATCCATCTCTGATTTCACGTTTTCCAGTCTCATGTATATCTGACCTATAACTATGAAAATTGTGTTGTAATGGCAGACATTCTTATGTGTACATATACGCGTGCGTTGAATACGTATGTATTATTTATCTTCTAGTTTTTATAGTTCATACTTCATAGTACAAAACCCAACCATAAAAATCTCGTCATCATCAAACCCTATAGAGAGTATCTTTAATTTTAAATTTATATTCTTTTTGTTTCACGAGTCTAAAAGGAGTTATGAAACAATTATATTAACTAGTTAGAATTTCTATACATATTTGCATCGAATCAAAAAGAATATTATAACAATCGCGTATATAGTATATACTTAATTTAGATGATAATTTTGTTTAAAAAAAGGACATATATATATATATATTTATTATTAAAAAAACCCCCAAAACAAAAATCGGTTGAAAAAAGTAAATACACTCTGAGTGACTGTGTCTCTGAGTTGGTTTTTAGTTTTTACTTCAATTGAATTCGGATTGTACATACTTCAGTTAAAAAAAAGAAGAAACACAAAATGGCTCATGGTCCATGGAGTCATAGGTCGTTCTGAGTTTCTGTCGCAAATACTTGTACTTCCTCCTGAGTATAAGTACTTATACTCCGTCACTGACTCCTGAGGCTCTGAGACTGAGAGTGAGTCGCTGAGTCCTGAGAGCCTGAGAGCCTGAGACCTTGGGCTTGAGGGATTGGTCAGTTCACAGTTGAGAGTTGACTGATGACTGTTGAGGTAATGAAGTAGAGTCTCTGTGACGTGTGAAATGTGAGTGTCTGACTCTGAGAGTCTGAGTGCCTGAATTTGTATCATCACTCACCACCCAGTCTCACGAGTCATTGATCTCGGATTCTCACTCTCAGACTCTCCCTCACTGACTCCCAGAGTCTCAGTCCCCTCCCGAGCTAACGTCAATAAGTTCCGCGAAGCGGGTAGGCTGTAAGATCTCTTCGAGTCATCGAGTGTATATATAAGCTGAACGTTGACTGTTTTTTTTAGCAGTTTAACTAGTCGAAATCGTGGATTATGCACTTCAGAACTGCACCTATAGTCAACAAAAACCGAGACGTATATATATATTTGTGCAATTTTAGGACACAATATATGACCTAGAAAACTACACCTAAACAATATCGGTTGTTGTATATACGATATGAACGTTGAACAGTAATCGTTATGTTTTCAAATTACAAACGTAAAACGTAAAACGGCTTGAAGTCAAGTACAGACTTATGACTTTTTTTAGAGTTTAGAACCTTTAAGACTTTAGAACTATGAATAGGTAAAAAGACTCATTTTTTTTAAAAATATTATCAAATCGAGTTCCTTCTTCTTCTTTTTTTTTGGGGGGGGGGATACAGGCAAACCTGGATTATAGTCTACCTCGATTATTGTGTACTTTCATTTTGTCCAATTTGTTTTGGTCGGACCCATTATTTTTCAGGTGTCCTATATTTGAGTGTATAGGTCTATGGGATACTGCAGAAAACTCATATCAAGCTCTATTTCCTGGAAAATAACAAGATAATTCCAAGCAAAATAATGTAAAGCAAATTTGTATTGTTTGCTACCAAAATCCATCAATAATAAATCTGAAGCAAAATAATGTAAAGCATCTCGTTTCCAATACACATGCGTGTATACTGATCGATTACGTAGATACAACACATTTGACATAGCAGTAACAATTGAAGTCCATATACGATGTCGAATACAGGGGACAATATACAGCACACATGTTGCGTCAGAAGTTGCAAGGATACAAATCCAATAGCTGGTGCACATAGACGTGTTGGCTGTGGAAGTCTGACAATTGGCGAAGGATATGGGAGTAATAGTAAAGCCTATTGCCTGTCGAGCGATATTGAATGTCAGCCGCCTGCAGCAGTTGCGAAAGATAAGGGTACAGATACATCGCGTTTTAAACCGAAGAAGAGAGTCGTCCAGGAAAAAATCATACGTAAGCCCGCGAAACAACAGGTACATCTGAGTCGGTTTTCCTGTGGCCAATAAATACGCACTAAGAAAAGTTTTCTGTTCTCCGAAAACTAAGTAGTTGTTGTGATCTTAGGTTGATATGAGAACCGACCAACACCTAAATATCAGGTGCCAGGCCCCATATGAGGTTTATTGTCTACTCGAATTTTGTCCAATATATGGCTGGAATCGGACCCTGGACCTGTAAAAAAAATTAAATGATTTGAAAACAAAATAGGCACACCTGAAATAACGACAAACAGGCACATTCACCACCTCGATTTTTATGGTGAATTTTGTATGGTGAATTGCCTATAGATATTCCTACGCGTCGTAGTGCTTCCTTTTGGTGACATGTATAGATTTGCGATCGGTTGGTTATACACTGTACAGTGTACACTGCACAACGACTCGACGAGTAAATGAAGTAAACATATTGTTCTAAAAATTACATTCCACCACAGGGGTGCATGGCATACTGAGAGATTCTAGAGTCAAAAGGCCAGACTGCCCAAAAAGTGACGAGCTAACCACTGACGAGAATCCCGATAGGTTTTAAATCTATTTTTGGTATATAAAGTAGTAGACCAACACGTGAGAAGAGGATATCCTACAACGTGACGTCGTTGACGTGTCTGACGACTTGCAGACTACAGTTTAGAACGAAATCTCATAGGACGTACATGCTCATGCGGTACAATCCCACACTGAACTAAAATCTGGAAAAACATGGCCTTCTAAGTTGAAACCGGCAATACTACTTCTAATTCTATAAGTTCTCTCTCTCTTCTCTCTCTCTCTAACCCTCTCGTTGTATGTGTGTGACGGACTGACTGTGTGTGGAGTGTGGACTGATCTATATTGTGCAGCTGTAAGCCAGTGGAGTATATAGACTGTGGAGTTTTGTGTGTACATAGTACTATTTTAAAATAGAGAGCTCCCGCCCCCCCCCCTCCCTATCCCCCGACTCCAATTATTTGTATTATACATACATTTTAGCAGTATAGTGTAGGGCATCTCACTACGAGAGAGATTGTATCGTTGTAGGCCCATTGTACGATAAGGTTTTGATAAAAAACACGCAGAATAAACGAGTGAGACACTCCGGTTGATACAGAGTACAGTCTTGTGAATTATTCAGTATACTGATAGACACAACTACTAACAAAAGTCTAAATAGTCAACCAGGTTTTAGCGATCGGATGTGAAGTATACACAAGGCATGATCGATAGTTCGAACATGCTCGAGCTTCAAGAGTGGCACGTAGTTAGTATGTTAGTACTAACGTACATTTTTTTACATCCATACATATTTAGTACTATTTACAGAGTCCGCAGGGGTATGCATAACTTGCACATGGAATAAAGGGAATATGTAGCACTTTCTGATAATTTATGTACATGTATAAAAGTATATGTGTTCATGTATCGTTTTTGAAGTATTTGTTTTGAAAATTATACGTGCATCTCTTAAGTGATTATTGTGTATGATGTGTTTACGTATATATTCAATGGAACTGAAAAGAAGAAAAAACTACACTATAAGAAGTCATCACTTTCATGTTTGCACGAATAAATAACCCCCACATGTAGTTGATTCGTCGCCTGTGGAAGATGAATCGTGGCAGCGTTTCACGTGTTCTTTTAGGAGATGAGGTGCTCCGAAGTCCTTGTCGCAGCCGTCATACTCGCACAGGAAACGTTCGTTCAAATGTGTGTACTTGTGCCTAGATAGGTCGTTCTTCTTCTTGCTCGAAAACGTACATCCCGAATACGTGCATCTGAACATCATGTCATGCATGTGTGTCAGTCTATGGCGTTTACGGTGAGCTGCAGAGACACATACTTTCCCACAATCTATGAACTCGCACACATACTGCCTATCACTGCTATGTAGTCGCTGGTGCCGTATGAGATTGCTACCGTGGGTGAAGCGTTTCCCACAGTCAGGTACGTCACACACAAACGGCTGTTCCCCGGTGTGTGTGTATGAGTGAGCCTGACAATTCTCAGCCTGCGAGAATCGCTTGTCACAGCCCATAAAGTCACACTTGTAGGGTTTGTCGCCCGTATGTGTGCGTTTGTGCACTTCAAGGTTGTTCGACCGCGAGAAATATCGACCACAATCCTCGTAGTCACAGACGTATGGCTTGCGTCCATCGTGGACACGCATGTGCGTTCGAAGGTACCTCAAGGTGAAACTCCTACCACACCCCGGATACTCACACGGATGCAGCTCATCCGCTGACTTGCAGTGTGTGCGCTTGTGCACCTCGAGTTTGCGGGCGGTCAAGAACCGCTTATCACAACCCGTCCCATCGCAGAAAAACGATCCAGGGCCTCTGGCGTGGCGAGCTTCGTGACGTTTGAGACCCGACGCTGTTGTGAAGCGCGTGTCACAGTCATCGTGGCTACAGGCGAATGGTTTAAGTCCCTTGTGCACGTTCTCGTGACGTTTGCGACTGCCCAAAGATGAGAAACGCACAGCACAACCGACGTAGTCACAGCCGTACGGTTTTTTGACCGTATTTGTGCCTGTGGTTGCCATAGCTACACTAGACGTGTAAAATTTACACCTACACAGACGACCTCGCCTGCCCTTGTGATCACAGAATGGACTTACCCTCGAACTCGTCAAATAGCATCTGTCGTGATATGAAACGAGAGGAAATGTGTGATGCAACGCGGGCCCGAGGAAACGACTACACATGTGAAATTCAATATCGCATGACGTTAGTCTATGTAAAATAGACTTGGTATAAAAAATACAACCTGAATTTCTTGAATCTGGTAGCACGCAAAGAACGACAGTACCGTGTATAATCGAATCGATTCTACAATTGGCAAACATGAACACAGTTTAATTAACAGCTTTGAGAGTTCCGTTAAACTGCTCATCGTATAGCCTCCATACATATACATATACATATACATATACATATACATACATATATATAAATATATATATATATATATATATATATATATATATATATATATATATATATATAGATATATATAAATATATATATATATATATATATATATACATATACATATACATATACATAAACATATACATATACTTTTGAATACATACAAGTATAAATATATACATATGCACATACATATGTATATATTATAATAATATATATATATATATATATATGTATATATTAATATATATATATATATGGATATTATATATATAATTCATGAAACATAATACATACATATGCATGCACTCACATCACACATATACATGTAATAGCATACAATATATGTATATTATTCATGGCACGCATATGTATACATGAATATCTGTATGGGTACAAAGCATCCATATGGTGTTGTATATATGTGTTTATGTCATATATGCACATGTATAATAATATGTAATATATATAATAATATATAATATAATAATGTAGATACATACATACATATGTAATAATGTAATATAAATAACATATAAACATAATACATGCCATGTATATATACATATATGTAATAATAATATTATATATAATATGCATATATATAATAATAATATATAATACATGCACATATATATATATATATATATGTAATAATAATCTGCATACATACATATTCAAACATACGTATACATATAAATAACATAATATGTACGTATATCATGTATGTGTGTGTAACAACATTGCCATAATAATACATACGTATGTAATAGCTTATAATGAGGATACGTAACAATATGGATATGGATATGTTTTGGGATAATATATAATAATAATAATATGGATATGCACACATGTAATAATAATATAGGCAATATGGTAATAATATGTGTATATAATATGTATGTAATATAATAATATAATAGCCAATGTATGTATATAACAATTATTATTATATATTTATATATAATACATATGTATATGCATATGTATATAATATATATAATTATTATAATATTATTAATATAACAATAATAATAATATATATATTAATATATAAATAATACATAATACATGCATATCATTTGCACATAATAATATATAAACAATAATAATGCTATGCATGCATGCATGCATATGCACATGCATAATACATAATATTAATATGTATAATTATGCATATACATATGTAATAATACATAACAAATATAATAATATGCATGTTGATATTGATGATGATGATGTTGATGAAATGATGATACATCAATGATAATAACATATATAATATTATCATATAATATGTATTGCATACATATATTATTACATAATAATAATAATATTATTAATAATAATATATAATAATATATATTATATATATATAATAATTACATATTAATACATATTCATTAAGCATTATTATTATACGTACATATGCATGCATGCATATGCACGCACACACACATCATAACAATATTATTGTTATTCATATACATGCATATATATAAATATGTATATGGTACAAACATCCACATACAGGCGTTACGTGTTTTGATGTAATATGCATATGTGTTATATTATTATAATCAAGTACATATATATATATATACATAATATATATATAATAATATATAATATGTATACATATAGTCACAACAAAATCATATATATATGCATACATATGTACATATGCTTATATGAGATGCATGTATATATATATGGATATGGATATGATTTATGGATAATAATATATATATATATGGATATATAATACGTATATATAAAAAAATATAATATATGCATATGTATATATATATATATATATATATATATAATATACACACACATAATAATATATATTATATAATGTATGTGTGATGTGTGCATATAGAGATATTAATATATACATACATTCATACGTTTTATCCATATACACACATCAATACATATATAAATAAATGTATACCTACATATATACATACATATACACATACATACATACATGAATACATACAGACATGCGTACACACATACGTATACACACACATACATACATACATACATACTTACTTACTTACATACGTACGCATACGTACGTACATGCATACATGCATATATACATTACGCTAAGCTCACCTGCTTTGACGTGATTCCTAATGCTGCAGTGACGTGCATGTAAGATTGGCTTGTGGTTCTGCTGGTGGTCTTGATGATGTGTAGGGCTTTATGTGGCCATATGTAGGTGTTGATTGTGTTTTCAAAGAAATAATTTGGTGCAAGTTTCACTTTTGATTTTTGATCGTTGATATAAGTCGCAAACCACATATGATATGTCGTAAACTAGCATATGTACTTACAGAACCACCAATGCTAGAATCTTCCGTGGTATTGAACCATTCCTTTACGTCGCAAACTGATCCGACTAAATCGTTTACCAGGTTAGTGTTTGTTTCAACACTAAACCCCCTAGATATACATCTTGTTTGTTTCATATAGCTCGAACGGTTGCATATATCTTACTATATGTTGCTACAATACATATGGCGATACGACAATAAAATCAATTCTGGTCATGTATAAGGCAAGCCCCCGCACTTTGAGAGAGATCGAGCGAACAAGAAAGAAAGAGTTAGAGAGATAGAGAAAGTGTTTGTGTGTGAAAGAGACAGAGATAGAGAGTAAGTCTGTCACATTTGGGTTGAGTTGTTAGTGGCTGACCTATTGCTTAGCACAAGCTATACGTAGGCTCAATACTACGCACACTTTGATGCGTATGCTAAATCATATGTCACGTGTATGCCACTTCAAACCCTCATCTAATATCCATCAACGGGATGTCATGACCTGAATGACGTCAGGTATGTACATACACCCCACGTGCGAACAGGTTCATAATTGCTTGTGTGTAGCTGTTTATTCCGTTGGTAGTCACCAGAAGAGTAGTGCATCTATAATACGATTACACGTGCATCACTCGGTTTGCTTGTTCCAATTCAGTAGAAAAGAGTACACGCGTCTTATACAGTATTTCGGAGTGGTGATGTCGACTATATGTGCGGTCGAGCTCTATTAAGGATTCTCAGTTGCACCATCTACTTATTAGGGGCGATTTCGATGAACCAGCGCTCCGCAAATGTAGATTGCACACGCAGTCGCCTTCGTTCTTAGAAGTAGATATATTAGCTGTAAGATCACGAATATGTGCGATAGTTTTTTTTGTTCTGCTGGTGAGGGTTTTCTACAGTGTACCTATCACTTGCCACACAGCACGACCACGTGACAGATATAGTAGCATTATGCTACTAGCGGGGTTTAAAAGAAGGGGAAGTAAGTCTTTACGTTTCATCTACTGTTGAGATCGTTTGGTTTGGTTTTAGGGGGACTGCGATGCCAGCCGTAAAGTTTTAGGACACACAATATTAACTTGGTGAACGTGGTCAACACATCGAGAAGCTCTCATACTCACTCGAGCAACCTACACACACTTGCCTCATCCACGGGAAGTGAACAGACCACGTTTGAGTATATATAGATACGAATGAAAGGTGGCTTAAAATACCACTTATATACTATACAATATATATATATATATATATATATATATATATATATATATATGTGTGTGTGTGTGTGTATATGCAGATATATACGTGTATACATATATATATATATATATATATATATATATATATATATATATATATATATATATATATATATATATATATATATATATATATATATATATATATATATATATAATATACACATATATATATATATATATATATATATATATATATATATATACTTAAAATACTGCTTATACATATTATATATTATATCTAAATATAAATATGCATGAAATTTCCGCTGATCTATATTATGTATTACATAAATAAATGTATACAGGAAAAAACCGCCTACATATACTATATATTACATATATATAAATATACATGAAAATATCGCTAATAAATACAATATACATTCGAATCCCGCAGATGTATACTATATGTTATATGTATAAGTATTAAATATACATTAAATTACCGCTGATACATTCTATACATTATAAATAAATACGACTATACATGTTGCCACGGTAATTGCTGAGTTGGCCAGGAGTACCTTTTAGTGTATAGTGAGGCTATGCTACGATACGCACGTCGAGCCTTCACAGTCCAGTCCAATAAAATCAAAACGTCGCACCCGAGGGGAGTATCAAATTAGTATGGATCTTGGTAGATGACTTTAACCCCACCTACACAGTCATATTTGTTTCTATTTGTATATGACTTTAACCCCACCTACACACAGTCATATATGTTTCTGATGTATCCAGGCATGCGCCACACTCAACGCTATTAAGTCTGGCATTGAAGACACCACTCAAAGTGACATTCACGTTACCATGGGCAAACAAATCCAGTACATCGGACTCTCCAATGACTATGTAGTGCGCTGTGTTGACTGCTTGCTGCTTGTGTGAGGTTTGGAAGCACAACACGTACTCGCGTTCTGTTTTTTGACCCATACGATTATATATGTCACCAAGAAATAAAGTAAACATGCTTATAATTTAGACGGCCATGTTAAAACAAACTGGAATGCCCATGCTAGTGTAGAACAACTGCTCTATCTCGAGGGTACCATAGAGCTTAATAGCGGGACTATAAAAGAAGACAGCCCATGCAGGCGTAGATGGATGGAAAATAAACGTAGGAGAGAAAGAATCAACCCATCCAGGCGTACATTGATAGAAAATAAACGTACTCCACAAGGAAACCCCCCTAACAGGCGTACATTAATAGGAAACAAACGTACTACACAAGAAAACAATCCACCTAGGCGTACACTATTAGGAAATGAACGTACTACACAAAGAAATAATCCACACAGGCGCTTTGTATGCTGATACGTAATGGCTATAGACCAGTAGTTCTACTTGCCAGTTCACTTATACCTACGCCCAGTATTGGAGTACGACCTTGAACGTACACACTAGCTGCTGCTCTGGCGTTGTAGCATATGCATTCCATATCACATTTCATAGGAAGCATGTGCGCTGCGAAAAGTCTGTCAGTTAACTTGTGTGGAGTATATGAAGTGATTCTGCGATAGGTCTGTCAGTTTACTTGTGTGGGGTATATGGAGTGATCCTGCGATAGGTCTGTCAGTTTACCTGTGTCTGGTATCTGAAGTGATCCTGCAAAAGGTCTGTCAGTTTACTTGTGTGGGGTATAGGAAGTGATCGATAGTATATCGTCTACCTTATCAATTAAAATCACATAGCACACGTGCGTTTGCTTATATCTGCAACACAAGTGTTGGCTCGCCTGATCTACTGGAGATAGAACGGTTCAGCGGACGTCATACAGCCCCAAACGAAGTTACAAATACCAACACGGCCCTGTGGTATACGGGATCTGTGGCAAAAACACACATGCCTTTCTGTGGCAAAAACATGCATGCCTGTCTGGAGAATCTGAGCGTACGACAATTCCGATAGCAGACATATCGGACATTGAAGCAATCAACGACTATGTCGAAAAATCAGACTAGTATGTCCGATCCGACGATGTCCCGCATACATCATCTGTATGTATGATTGAACATAGACGTGCACATGGACGTCTGTGATAGCACACATGCAAGATTCGTATGCATATTCATCTGGTGTGTGGGTGGCTTCCATCTCGATGTGTGTTGCTAAACACCTGTAAGTACCTACACATAGCCTTCTAGATTAAACAGAAGGCTATGACCTACCGAACATGCGTATGTGTGCTTGTTCACTCATGCCAATGGATACCTACTCAGACTGACTACGCCAATTGGTTATTGTCGGTTGGAATACCTGCGCTTGTCATCACCCCTAAGCATTTGTGTGGCTTCGATTTCTCCGTAGTGCTCGACCCATGAGAACAGAATACGTACCTGCCGCATGTACGAGTCATCAGTAAACTTCTTGTACTGTTTCATATCTGTTTATTAACGTATATTTTAGTCGTATATACATTGCTGCCCGGTGACAGTTTCTCCTTCTTTGATTTTTGAATGGTCACTCATGCGATAGTTTAGCTGGAGCGTGTCGCCTGCTACTACCTCATATGGTAATACTTATGATACCAATCTTATATATATATATATGTATATTCAATACGGTAATACTTATGATACCAATCATGTATATATATATATATATATATATATTCAAAACGGTAATACTTCTGATACCAATCTTTCCATGCGGTAATACTTCTGTACCAATCTTTCCATAACGGTATTGCTTCTGATACAAATTCTTGTCTGTGAGTGACAGTCACAGACCCCTCGAGACCTTCCCTTATGCACTTGATATAGACGTTAGCTTAGCACACGCTTGCATATGGTGTGTTCCTTATAACACTGTGACACTTGTATATGATGTGTACCTTCTAACACTTGTATATGGTGTGTCGCTATCTTGTCTAATCGTACGACTCTATGCCTTTCATTTCGCACTGTGTCTTTCTCCTTGCGTCGTCCAGCCTCTTCGCAGTACTTAGTCCCGGTGTGGCGCGGGCATTGGCCTATGAAAACCTGTTTTAGCGACTGTTTATCTGTGTATACATATCCTTACACCGCCGTATTACCTACACAACCACGTGTGTAGTATCATCCCGAGGTATGTGTATATCTCCCCCCTCTCCCATACTTCAATACACTTTCATACTTCGCCAGCACATCCCATGCACTCTCATGCAACCTCCACGAGAGCAGTAGACACGGCCGAGTGATACTTAGCACCGCTAGTCAAGAACTCAGCCCCACTCGCCCGCTAATGTAGGGTGGCTTTGTCGTATGTTGTGTCCGTGAGGTCCAATGTGTCGTAATCTCCGCCGCTGCCTAGCTGTGAGTAAGCGGTGTGGCTGTGGTCTGTGTGTGCGTTTGTCTTGTCCACGAGATGCACCATGTCGTATCCGCTGTAGCTGGTGTCGCAGGGGTGTGTGTTCGATGATAGGTCGGCATACCCGGGTGTCTGGGCTTGTTGTTTGCCTGGGTGGTGCAAGAGTGTGGTGATAGTGAGCTCAGCGCAGTTGGTAACGATATGTTCGGCAGTGTAGGTATCTGAGCGTGACGCACACTTATACAGATGTATGGTTTTCTATCATTGTATGGTTTTTCTATCATTCGGTTTTTTTATCATTGTCGGATGGTTTTATTTATCATTGTTTCTTGAGTGCATATTCATGGGGCGGCTGATCACTGCTTATAGTTATGTGCATGCGTTCCAACTACCCACACACTGAAGTAAAAGATTGGTGATCGTATAAACCCCCGCCGACCAGACCGCAGGCCAACCTCACATCATACGACATTGTAGGTCATTCAAATAACCCTATACCCCATTACACGAACTATATATATAGTTATACTCACATATAGCAGGTAATGTACATTAACAACGACTCACAACGCACTCTTGAGCGGTCGCAATTGGGGGTCGTCGGCTGTGTCTGCGATGACCTCTTCTGCTTGTGCCACTCCCTCGGCATAGCCTATCAACGGACTACCAGAGCCATCCAGACCAATGCCCTTGATTCTGTGCATGTCCATGCATGTGTCTATGGATGGTTAGTTCATTGTGTGTATGTTCATGTATGTGTGCATGGATGGTTACTTTGTTGCATGTGAGTTCTAGTTAGCTTGTTGCAGGTATACGTGTAGTGTACGTATATATGTATGTATATATATATATATGTGTGTGTGTCGTTAGTACTGCCAGAGCCATCGAGGCCACTGTCCTTTCTTTCGTAAATCTGCATGTATGCGTGCATGGATGGTTAGTCCGTCGCCTATGTGTATTGGTGGTGTACCCTCTCGTTACATGCATATGCGTAGTGTGTGTATGTGTGTTTGTGTATGTGACTAGTTAGCGGTATGCATGCATATGTGAGCACATATGAACAACAACCTACGGCAAACATATGATCGGCGCACGTACGCCAAAGTTGATTGTACATCGGAATTGCAGCTGAATATACGTCTCTATTTCTGCGTTGCTCGATTGTTGGGTTTATTGGTTGTTGGATTGTTATGTTCGGTTCCTAGGTTGTTGGGTTGTTATGTTGGGTTGTTAGGTTGTTGGGTTGATCTGTTGGGTTGATATGTTGGGCTGTTAGGTTGTTGGGTTTTTTATGTTGGGTTGTTATGTTGGGTTTGTTAGGTTGTTGGGTTGATCTGTTGGGTTGATATGTTGGGCTGTTAGGTTGTTGGGTTTTTATATTGGGTTGTTATGTTGGGTTGTTAGGTTGTTGGGTTGATAAGTTGTGTTGTTATGTTGGGTTGTTGGGTTGTTGGGTTGTTGGGTTGATACGTGTGTGGTTATGTTGGGTTGTTATGTAGGGTTGCTAGGTTGTAGAGTTGTAGCGCCAACCGTTATTCGCGGCGTGCAACGTTTGCGAACGAACATAAGAACACACAGTGTTGTAACTTCAACGCTACCACCATGTGCACACCGACAAATCAATATTCAAACGTGCATCACATCTAGTTACCAACGAACCTGGCGTATCTACAGTCACAACAGCTCAGAGGTACAGGCTACCAAGGCCTGTCACCAACGGGTGTACACGCACGGGCAAGCAACCAGAGACACACGCACGCACTCATCTGACCACTCCACCGTGGCTTGAACATATTAATTGTGTACATAACCATTAAAACAAATTAATTGTGCGCATAGCCATTTAGCAGTTAACTTCAATCTCCAATCGTTTATATTGAGGTATGCCTATCAAAGATGTCTCAGATATAGCATACACACCCAATAGCAACTGGCTGCACTCTCCAACCATTTATATTAGCAGCCAACATAGACCTATACCATTAACACCAAGTAGTGTCTTCTTATACACATATTCAATAGCAACTGACTGCACTCTCCAACCATTTATATTAGCAGTCAACATAGACCTATACCATTAACACCAAGTAGTGACTTCTTATACACATATTCAACAGCAACTGACTGCACTCTCCAACCATTTATATTAGCAGTCAACATAGACCTATACCATTAACACTTAGCAGTCATCATAGACCTTTAACACCAAGTAGAGTCTGCAAAGGTTGGTCTCGGGTGGTTTACGCCATGCGCCTGCTACAGCCAAACCCAAGCCACCTGGTCACACCAATACTACCTGTCGAAGATGTCCTCGATATTTTGGGACAGGGCTGCGATTCCGGGCCGTTGGTCCGCTTGCGGGTGCCAAAAGTGTGTTGCGATGGCATAGCTCTCAAGACTCATAGTGTTTGCAGGTCTAAGCAGAGAGAGACCGGGCATATAAATTCATTTAGGGGGGTGTTTAAATGGGTGTGTACATGTGCGTGTGGCGATAATATACATCATAGTTTGCACTAGCACACCACATCTATCTACACCAACCTCTATAGAGCCCTCAAGAACACCATACACTCGTCACCACTCAAAATTTGAACCCTTAAACCCTCAACCATAAAATACTGTGGCCTACTTCACATTAACCGGTTATGTCATTGACGCATACTGTACACAGCAGACAGCCACCACAGTGTATCATGAGCACATCGTAACATGTAGTTATGACTTAGCACAACGTAACATGCAACTATGACTCATCATAACAGAACATGCAGTTATGTCTTATCACAACATAACATGCAGCTATGTCTTATCACAACATAACATGCAGCTATGACTTAGCACAACATAGCATACAGCTATGTCTTATCACAACAGAACATACAGCTATGACTTAGCACAATATAACATGCAACTATGTCTTATCACAACATAACCTGTAGTTATGGCTTAGTACAACATAATATGCGGCTATGTCTTATTACAACATAACATGTAGCTATGTCCTATCACAACATACCATGCAGCTATGACTTAGCACAACATAACATGCAACTGTGTCATATCACACCAGAACATGCAGCTATGTCTTATCACAACATAACATGCAGCTATGACTTAGCACAATATAGCATGCAACTATGTCTTATCACAACATAACCTGTAGGTATGGCTTAGTACAACATAACATACGGCTATGTCTTGTTTACAACATAACATGTAGCTATGTCCTATCACAACATACCATGCAGCTATGACTTAGCACAACATAACATGCAACTGTGTCATATCACACCAGAACATGCAGCTATGTCTTTATCACAACATAACATGCAGCTATGACTTAGCACAATATGGCATGCAACTATGTCTTATCACAACATAACCTGTAGGTATGGCTTAGTACAACATAACATACGGCTATGTCTTATTACAACATAACATGTAGCTATGTCCTATCACAATATACCATGCAGCTATGACTTAGCACAACATAACATGCAACTGTGTCATATCACACCAGAACATGCAGCTAGCTATGTCTTATCACAACATAACATGCAGCTATGACTTAGCGCAACATACCATGCAGCTATGACTTAGCACAACATAACATGCAGCTATGTCTTATCACAACGTAACATGCAGCTATGACTTAGCACAACATAACATGCAGCTATGTCTTCAGCACACCTTTCCAGAAACATCCCACTCTCCTTCTCCAGCTGTAGCCGCTGCAGCAAAGTATGTCCAGGTGCCAAGTGATCGAATGGCGTCCGCCCTATAATGGTGTGCAAATGTATGCATATGTGTAATATGCGATATGATAGTAAGTTTTACAATGGTGTGCCGTATGCATATGTGTAATAAGCGATATGATAGTGAGTTTTACAATGGTGTGCCAATGTATGCATGTGTGTACATATGTGATATGATGGTGAGTTTAACAATGGTGTGCAAATGTATGTATATGTGTACATATGTGATATGATAGTGCGTTTAACAATGGGGTGCAAATGTATGTGTACACATGTGATATGATGGCGAGCTTAACAATCGTGTACAAATGTATGCATATGTGTACATATGTGATATGATGGTGAGCTTAACAACAGTGTGCAAATGTATGCATATGTGTACATATGTGATATAAAAATCTGTCTAACAATGATGTACATATGTGTGCATATGTGATATGATAGTATGTCTTACAATGGTGTACATATCTGTGCATATGCGATATAGATATATATATATATATATATATATACATATATATATATATATATATATGTATTGATGTGTATATGTATATATGTATGTATGTATGTATGTAAAAAATGTATGTTTGGACATATATATATATATATATATATATATATATACACATGCATATATATATATATATATATATATATATATATATATATATATATATATATATATATATATACATAAGGTTAGGGTTCACATAGTGAAACCCTACATATGTGGGACAAAACAGCATACTTTGCTCACGAGTTTAACGGTGCATCATTCATACCCAGAGTGTAGACCTCCCACATGAAGATACCGGACATGTAAACGTCTGACGCCGTGGTGTCTGGTTCCTTACTGCACGAGCAGTGGCAGAAAAAAATACGCGAAGACACCACATAATTAATTCACAAAGATACTTTAAGCATTGCACAAATCAATGCAAATAGATAATATAGTAAATTCACAGACAATCTTATGTACACATATGCAACTACACTATCACCTGATACTGCATGTATGTACACATATTCTACTACACCATCACCTGATACTGCATGTATGTACACATATTCTACTACACCATCACCTGATACTGCACCTATGTACACATATCCTACTACACTATCACCTGATACTGCATGTATGTACACATATCCTACTACACTATCACCTGATACTGCACCTATGTACACATATCCTATCACACTATCATCTGATACTGCATGTATGTACACATATTCTACTACACCATCACCTGATACTGCATCTATGTACATATATCCTACTACACTATCACCTGATATTGCATCGATGTACATATATCCTACTACACCATCACCTGATACTGCATCTATGTACACATATCCTACTACACCGTCACCTGATACTACATGTATGTACACATATCCTACTACACCGTCACCTGATAGTCCATGTATGTACACATATCCTACTACACCATCACCTGATACTGCATCTATGTACACATATCCTACTACACCAACACCTGATACTGCGTGTATGTACACATGTATTCCCCTTATTCACCTGAAGATCTCGGGAGCCATGGAGCGCACAGGCAGTGGCCGGGCTGTGAGGCGTTGGTATGTGCTACCCTCAGACATCCGCCGAGACAACCCAAGGTCAGCTATCTTGCAATCGTACATGTTCGGAGTGTACTATGTTGTGGGGGAGGGGTAGTATGTACAGTCATCACATAGATGTATCATACATGGTGTGCTAGTATTGTCACTGGTTATATCATAAACCGATCACATGGTGCGGTGGATTGTTTTATGGTTGCCATATATCTATACCACAACGGACCACAAGTTAAGTTACACATATCTCTAATGTACTACACATTACCCATCTTGCTGACACTCTCAGAAAAGGCCACGTGCACTACACACTCGCAGTAGCAACCAGGAGTATAAGTGTCGTCTATACAACACAGTACACAAAAGCAGCAGTAACCATTTGTATGAATGTCCTCTATACAACACAGTACACACAAGCAACAGAAACCGTATAAATGTCGTCTACACAACACAGTACACACAAGCAGCAGTAACCATTTGTATGAGTGTCATCTATACAGCACAGTACACACAAGCAGCAGTAACCATTTGTATGAGTGTCATCTATACAGCACAGTACACACAAGCAGTAATAACCATTTGTATGAGTGTCATCTATACAACACAGTATACACACAAGCAGTATCAACCAGTTATATGAGTGTCGTCTATACAACACAGTAAACAAAAGCAGCAGGTAACGATTTGTATGGATATCCCCTATACAAAATAGTACACACAAACAACTGAAACCATATAAATGTCGTCTACACAACACAGTACACAAAAGCAGCAGTAATCATTTGTATGAGTGTCATCTATACAACACAGTACACACAAGCAGTAGTAACCATTTGTATGAGTGTCGTCCATACAACAGAATACACACAAGCAGCAGTAACCAGTTGTATGAGTGTCGCCTATACAACACAGTACACACAAGCAGCAGTAACCATTTGTATGAGTGTCATCTATACAACACAGTACACACAAGCAGTAGTAACCATTTGTATGAGTGTCGTCCGTACAACAGAGTACACACAAGCAACAGAAACCGTATATAAATCGTCGTCTACACAACACAGTACACACAAGCAGCAGTAACCATTTGTATGCGTGTCACCTATACAGCACAGTACACACAAGCAGCAGTAACCATTTGTATGAGTGTCATCTATACAGCACAATACACACAAGCAGCAGTAACCATTTGTATGAGTGTCGTCCATACAACAGAGTACACATAAGCAACAGAAACCGTATAAATGTCGTCTACACAACACAGTACACACAAGCAGTAGTGACCATTTGTATGAGTGTCGTCCAAACAACACAGTACACACAAGCAGTAGTGATCATTTGTATGAGTGTCATCTATACAGCACAGTACGCACAAGCAGCAGTAACCATTTGAATGAATGTCGTCTATACAACACATTACACTCAGACAGTAGTAACCAGTTTTATGAGTGTCGCCTATACAACATAGTACACACAAGCAGTAGTAACCAGTTTTATGAGTGTCGCCTATACAGTACAGTAAACACAAGAAGCAGTAATCATTTGTAAGAGTGTCGTCCATACAACACAGTACACACAAGCAGCAGTAACCCAGTTGTATGAGTGTCGCCTATACAACACAGTAAACAAAAGCAGCAGTAACCATTTGTATGAGTGTCCACTATACGACACAGTACACACAAGCAGCAGTAACCAACTATATGAGTGTCGCATATACATACAACACAGTACACACAAGCAGCAGTAACCAGTTGTATGAGTGTCGCCTATACAACACGGTACACAAAAGCAACAGAAACTGTATGAATGTCGTCTACACAACACAGTAAACACAAGAAGCAGTAATCATTTGTAAGAGTGTCGTCCATACAACACAGTACACACAAGCAGCAGTAACCAGTTGTATGAGTGTCGCCTATACAACACAGTAAACAAAAAAAGCAGCAGGTAACCATTTGTATGGATATCCCCTATACAAAATAGTACACACAAACAACTGAAACCATATAAATGTCGTCTACACAACACAGTACACAAAAGCAGCAGTAATCATTTGTATGAGTGTCATCTATACAACACAGTACACACAAGCAGTAGTAACCATTTGTATGAGTGTCGTCCATACAACAGAATACACACAAGCAGCAGTAACCAGTTGTATGAGTGTCCCCTATACAACACAGCACACACAAGCCGCAGTAACCATTTGTATGAATGACATCTATAAAACACATTACAGACAAGCAGTGGTAGACAGTTATATGCGTGTAGTCTATACAACACAGTACACACAAGCAGTAGTAAACAGTTATATGCGTGTCGTCTATACAACACAGTACACACAAGCAGCAGTAACCATTTGAATGAATGTCGTCTATACAACACATTACACTCAGACAGTAGTAACCAGATTTATGAGTGTCGCCTATACAACATAGTACACACAAGCAGTAGTAACCAGTTTGATGAGTGTCGCCTATACAGCACAGTATATACAAGCAGTAGAAACTAGTTGTATGAGTGTCGCCTATACAACACAGTACACACAAGCAGCAGTAACCATTTGTATGAATGCCGTCTATACAACACATTACACTCAGGCAGTAGTAACCAGTTTTATGAGTGTCGCATATACAACATAGTACATACATGCAGTAGTAACCAGTTTTATGAGTGTCGCCTATACAACACAGTACACACAAGCAGCAGTAACCATTTGTATGAATGTAGTCTATACAACACATTACAGACAAGCAGTAGTAGACAATTTTATGAGTGTAGTCTATACAACACAGTACACACAAGCAGTAGTGACCATTTGTATGAGTGTCGTCCATACAACACAGTACGCACAAGCAGCAGTAACCATTTGAATGAATGTCGTCTATACAACACATTACACTCAGACAGTAATAACCAGTTTTATGAGTGTCGCCTATACAACATAATACACACAAGCAGTAGTAACCAGTTTTATGAGTTTCGTCTATACAGCACAGTGCACACACGCAATAGCAACCAGGTGTGTGAGTGTCGTCTATACAACACAGTACACACATGCAGCAGTAACCAGTTGTATGAGTGTCGCCTATACAACACAGCACACACAAGCCACAGTAACCATTTGTATGAATGACATCTATACAACACATTACAGACAAGCAGTAGTAGACAGTTTTATGAGTGTAGTCTATACAACACAGTACACACAAGCAGTAGTAAACAGTTATATGCGTGTCGTCTATACAACACAGTACACACAAGCAGCAGTAACTATTTGTATGAGTGTCGCCTATACAACACAGTACACACAAGCAGCAGTAACCAATTGTATGAGTGTCACCTATACAACACAGTACACACAAGCAGTAGTAACCATTTGTACGAATGTCGTTTATACAACACAATACACACAAGCAGTAATAAACAGTTTTATGAGTGTCGCTTATACAACACAGTACACACCAGCAGCAGTAACCATTTGTACGAGTGTCATCTATACAACACAGTACAGACAAGCAGTAGTAGACAGTTTTATGAGTGTAGTCTATACAACACAGTACACAAAAGCAGCAGTAATCATTTGTATGAGTGTCATCTATACAACACAGTACACACACGCAATAGCAACCAGGTGTGTGAGTGTCGTCTATACAACACAGTACACACAAGCAGTAGTGACCATTTGTATGAGTGTCATCCATACAACACAGTACACAAAAGCATTACTAACCAGTTTTTACGAGTGTCGCCTATACAACACAGTACACACAAGCAGCAGTAACCATTTGTATAATTGTCGTATACACAACACAGTACACACAAGCAGCAGTAACCATTTGTATGGGAGTGTCATCTATACAGCACAGTACACACAAGCAGCAGTAACCATTTGTATGAGTGTCATCTATACAACACAGTACACACAAGCAGTAGTAAACAGTTTTATGAGTGTCGCCTATACAACATAGCACACACAAGCAGTAGTAACCAGTTTTATGAGTGTCGCCTATACAGTACAGTAAACACAAGAAGCAGTAATCATTTGTAAGAGTGTCGTCCATACAACACAGTACACACAAGCAGCAGTAACCAGTTGTATGAGTGTCGCCTATACAACACAGTAAACAAAAGCAGCAGTAACCATTTGTATGAGTGTCCACTATACGACACAGTACACACAAGCAGCAGTAACCAACTATATGAGTGTCGCATATACAACACAGTACACACAAGCAGCAGTAACCAGTTGTATGAGTGTCGCCTATACAACACGGTACACACAAAAGCAACAGAAACTGTATGAATGTCGTCTACACAACACAGTAAACACAAGAAGCAGTAATCATTTGTAAGAGTGTCGTCCATACAACACAGTACACACAAGCAGCAGTAACCAGTTGTATGAGTGTCGCCTATACAACACAGTAAACAAAAGCAGCAGGTAACCATTTGTATGGATATCCCCTATACAAAATAGTACACACAAACAACTGAAAACCATATAAATGTCGTCTACACAACACAGTACACAAAAAGCAGCAGTAATCATTTGTATGAGTGTCATCTATACAACACAGTACACACAAGCAGTAGTAACCATTTGTATGAGTGTCGTCCATACAACAGAATACACACAAGCAGCAGTAACCAGTTGTATGAGTGTCCCCTATACAACACAGCACACACAAGCCGCAGTAACCATTTGTATGAATGACATCTATAAAACACATTACAGACAAGCAGTAGTAGACAGTTATATGCGTGTAGTCTATACAACACAGTACACACAAGCAGTAGTAAACAGTTATATGCGTGTCGTCTATACAACACAGTACACACAAGCAGCAGTAACCATTTGAATGAATGTCGTCTATACAACACATTACACTCAGACAGTAGTAACCAGATTTATGAGTGTCGCCTATACAACATAGTACACACAAGCAGTAGTAACCAGTTTGATGAGTGTCGCCCATATACAGCACAGTATATACAAGCAGTAGAAACTAGTTGTATGAGTGTCGCCTATACAACACAGTACACACAAGCAGCAGTAACCATTTGTATGAATGCCGTCTATACAACACATTACACTCAGGCAGTAGTAACCAGTTTTATGAGTGTCGCCTATACAACATAGTACATACATGCAGTAGTAACCAGTTTTATGAGTGTCGCCTATACAACACAGTACACACAAGCAGCAGTAACCATTTGTATGAATGTCGTCTATACAACAAATTACAGACAAGCAGTAGTAGACAATTTTATGAGTGTAGTCAATACAACACAGTACACACAAGCAGTAGTGACCATTTGTATGAGTGTCGTCCATACAACACAGTACTCACAAGCAGCAGTAACCATTTGAATGAATGTCGTCTATACAACACATTACACTCAGACAGTAATAACCAGTTTTATGAGTGTCGCCTATACAACATAATACACACACAAGCAGTAGTAACCAGTTTTATGAGTTTCGTCTATACAGCACAGTGCACACACGCAATAGCAACCAGGTGTGTGAGTGTCGTCTATACAACACAGTACACACATGCAGCAGTAACCAGTTGTATGAGTGTCGCCTATACAACACAGCACACACAAGCCACACAGTAACCATTTGTATGAATGACATCTATACAACACATTACAGACAAGCAGTAGTAGACAGTTTTATGAGTGTAGTCTATACAACACAGTACACACAAGCAGTAGTAAACAGTTATATGCGTGTCGTCTATACAACACAGTACACACAAGCAGCAGTAACTATTTGTATGAGTGTCGCCTATACAACACAGTACACATAAGCAGCAGTAACCAATTGTATGAGTGTCACCTGTACAACACAGTACACACAAGCAGTAGTAACCATTTGTACGAATGTCGTTTATACAACACAATACACACAAGCAGTAATAAACAGTTTTATGAGTGTCGCTTATACAACACAGTACACACCAGCAGCAGTAACCATTTGTACGAGTGTCATCTATACAACACAGTACACACAAGCAGTAGTAAACAGTTATATGAATGTAGTCTATACAACACAGTACACACAAGCAGCAATAACCATTTGTACGAATGTCGTCTATACAACACAGTACACACAAGTAGCAGTAACCAGTTATATGAGTGTCGCCTATAAAACTCAGAAGACACAAGCAGCAGTAAACATTTGTACCAATGTCGTCTATACAACACAGTACACACAAGCACCATTAGCCATTTGTATGAATGTCGTCTATACAACACAGTACAGACAAGCAGTAGTAAACAGTTATATGCGTGTCGTCTATACAACACAGTACACAAAAGCAGCAGTAATCATTTGTATGAGTGTCATGTCATACAACAACACAGTACACACACGCAATAGCAACCAGGTGTGTGAGTGTCGTCTATACAACACAGTACACACAAGCAGTAGTGACCATTTGTACGAATGTCGTCTATACAACACAGTACACACAAGTAGCAGTAACCAGTTATATGAGTGTCGCCTATAAAACTCAGAAGACACAAGCAGCAGTAAACATTTGTACCAATGTCGTCTATACAACACAGACACACAAGCAGTAGTAACCGTTTGTATGAGTGTCGTCTATACAACACAGTACACACAAGCAGTAGTAAACAGTTATATGCGTGTCGTCTATACAACACAGTACACAAAAGCAGCAGTAATCATTTGTATGAGTGTCATCTATACAACACAGTACACACACGCAATAGCAACCAGATTGTGTGAGTGTCGTCTATACAACACAGTACACACAAGCAGTAGTGACCATTTGTATGAGTGTCATCCATACAACACAGTACACAAAAGCATTACTAACCAGTTTTTATGAGTGTCGCCTATACAACACAGTACACACAAGCAGCAGTAACCATTTGTATAAATGTCGTCTACACAACACAGTACACACAAGCAGCAGTAACCATTTGTATGAGTGTCATCTATACAGCACAGTACACACAAGCAGCAGTAACCATTTGTATGAGTGTCATCTATACAACACAGTACACACAAAGCGGTAGTAAACGGTTTTATGCGTGTCGTCTATACAACACAGTACACACAAGCAGCAGTAGCTATTTGTATGAGTGTAGTCTATACAACACAGTACACACAAGCAGCAGTAACCAGCTGTATGAACTTCGTCTTTACAACACAGTATACACAAGCAGCAGTAACCATTTGTATGAATGTCGTCTATACAACACAGTACAGTAAAACATTTGCAACGGCACAACCTGATGCTATTCACGGTCTTGCTGATGGCGTTATATATCGATAGCTATCGCCTGTAACGAATCATTGTGTGTCTATACTTACACCATTCGCCTGTAACGAACCATTGTGTGTCTATACATACTCCTTCACTTTAGACAAATACAGTACACACACAGTCACAAAGTGCGGCTACATGAACATGAACACCTCCGAGCTGCCCCACCTTAATTCTTATACGTCTCACCTGGGTGCGTGGTATGGCATCCTGGTGTAGCCACCAACACGTTACGCACATCCACATCTCTGTGCACTATGCCGGTTTCTGCGAGATAGTGCAGACCCCTCACCACTTGCACCGCAAACCACAGATACTCGGCTGAGGTCAATGGACTGACGGTGGGTGTAGTGGGTGTAGCTGCCCTGTCCTTGGGTACGGGGTCGGCACCTATTTGTTTGTCCTGCAACACGCGTTCGAGCGAGCCGAGATCCTGTGGATGATAAAGAGGTGCACGGGGTAGGTAGAGTTTTTAGGTCCTGTGGATGATAAAGAGGTGCACGAGGCAGGTAGTTTTTAGGTCCTATGGATAACAAAGAGGTGCACGGGGTAGATAGAGTTTTTTTGGTCCTGTGAATAATAAAGAGGTGCACGGGGTAGGTAGAGTTTTTGGACAGGGTGTGCTGCGTCAGGATATAAAACATTAAGTCAGATGGTCCTGCCTCCTGGACACACAAATACACATACGTCACGTATATCAAGATACAGACTCCCTTCAACTAAAAGACATCGCAGCTACACGGTTATACCCCATGTTAGCTGTCGCGGTATAGGAAATTTATGAACATACATACACACACAACATTCATAGCTACAACACACGAACTTGTATAGGCCACTCCATGAACGCAGATGCACATACATACACAGCATCCAACTACGCACATACCTCGAACTCCAGATGTATTTGGAAATGCTATCGTTTTACACACCAACACATAAATCTACATGGATTTATACATGCTTAATACTTGTAAATATATATATATATATATATATATATATATATATATATATATATATATATATATATATATATATATATATATATATATATATATATATATATATATATATATATATATATATATATATATATATATATATTATATATATATATATATATATATATATATATATATATATATATATATATATATATATGTCTCTCTCTCTATATATATATATATATATATATAATATATTTGTGTGTAGAAATATACATATATATATATATATATATATATATTATATACATTGTACACTGTCAACACACCATGTATTCCATAGCCATGAACATGGTGGGACTGCCTGCAGTGGTATTGGGTAAGACAGCGGCGCCTAAGACTGGGACTACATTGGAATGGTACAATTGAGTCAACAGTCCTATTTCGCGATGGAATTCGCTGACGGCTCCTTCGTCGGCGTCTTTGATGTACTTGAGGGCGCACTCGATGGCGTAACTAAGCAACGCAGAGCATGCAGTGTGCAATAGGTTGAGTGTATCAATAGACATGCGCATCATACTACAACGCACAGACAAGGATCAGCAGGAATACAGTCTTATAGGTACAAGCGTGAGAGTGATCAATACCACCACATAGCCGTGGCTATAAATAACGACACCACCACAGCACACGCCAGTGTTACTCCCACAATCTCCCCACCCGACCATTGATCCTCTTTGCTCTTTTCATCCGCAATAGTCGCAGACACACGTGCTTCACCAGCGTATGCGTCGTCCAGTGAGTTGGGGTTGACTATCGTTTTGGCCATGTTGCGCGGGTGTGTGGCGTTCTGAAACAGGGCCAGCGCGCGCGGATAATCGCGCACCCGCTCGTAGATCAGCGCGAGTTCTGCGCTGGCGTCGATCTGGCCGTATAAGGCAGCCGCGGCAAGCCATGTCATGTACACAGACGTGTTACGCTGCACATCCCACCCCTCAAAGTATGTGCGTGCGCGGTCGTACAGAGCGTCGTCGTTGGTGTTGTTGGTGCGTTCGAGTACCTTGTCAGTGTAGTATGTGCCCAGCACGTAGTCCTGGCCGCCTGTAGATGTGAGTGTGGGAGTGGGTGTGTACTTTGAGCTCTCAGAGAGTGTGTAGGGTATACTGCAAGCTCTCAGAGAGTGTGTGAGGGTGTACTGTATGCTCTGAGAGAATGTGTGGGGGTGGGATGTGAATTCTCTCTCTGTGTGTGTGTGTGTGTGTATGGTGCTGATGGGGTAGTACAACTGCTCACCCGTGATATAGGAGTCGACATGAGATGAGGATACGGTGGTAGGTAGGTACATTGCAGCGCGAGTGTGGGGTGCTTCGGCACTGCGTGTTGACTTGCTCGTATGTGCACAAACATCACACAAGGTTATAAGTCTTACGCAGTGTCAAGTGATAGCCTATCCGCACGATACTCAAACACTCATATAAAGTCATCTGTGGCCGTTCATATTCACACACAACTATTCAAACTCCCCGCTGGTTATGTTCCCGTGCACACGTACTATACCAATTACCACTCGCTCACACGAATCGCACACTGCGTAGGCAAACACGTATCTGTTACTAACTGAATATCCACTCGTTTATATCATACGTATCTGTTACTAACTGAATATTCACTCGCATATAACATACGTATCTGTTACTAACTGAATATCCACTCGCATATAACATGACATACACTCGCGTATACCGCCAATACTAAACCATAAATCAATCAACAACTGTACACTCGCTCACCTGCACAGTTCACAACACGCCCATACTCACGCAACAGAAAGAAATACCCACAGCATATACATCAGCATACCATACTTGTACAATAAACCGTACACGTTTAGTTTAATATGCCATACTTGTTCAATAAACCATACATGTTTAGTATAAAATATCATATTTGTACAATAACCTGTGCATGTTTAGTTTAATATACCATACTTGTACAATAAATCATACATGTTTAGTTTAATATACCATACGTGTACAATAAACCATACATGTTTAGTTTAATTTACCATGCTTGTACAATAAGCCATATATGTATAGTGTAATATACAGTACTTGTTGATTGTATGTGTTGAATGGTATTGTGGATGTGCGGTGCAATGCACACGATGTTGCATCGTAGCACAGGCGGTGTTGCAGGTACTACGGTAGAAAGGTGAAAGTGAATCTTGTACACGAGCGTCAATTCAGCCACCTGCAGATACCACACCTAGGTCTATTGATTGATGATCCACTCGTCACACGGAACTCCATATACACATACAAATACATAAAAACCACGCACATATATACAAACACACACATATTTACAAACACACACACACACATACAAACACACACCCCACCCACCCGTTTCCGGATCGCTGAAGTTAGCCAGAGGGTCGTTCTTCTTGACCTCATAGAAGTAGTCGGCCATCAGTAACTGACACGTAACACACTCTCGTGTGGCGCCCTTGAGATACTCGTACGCCTGCGCATACTCCATATCCGTCTTATTCCCCACCATCCCATGGTACAGCATATGCGCCAGACTATACCGAGCCATGTCCATCTCATGAAACGAGTTGCCGTCTTCAGTACCACGGATCACTGTGCGGTTGTAGCAGCTGCGTGCCTTCCCATAGTGTCCATGGGCAAAGGCGTACGTTCCTTGGTTCCAACAGATAGTGGCGGTGACGTTGGGATTGCTGGCGGCTCTCTCAGCGCCACAGATGATCGAGTGTACTTCTGTGTTGAACTCACTCGTGGGGACGTGAGCAAACCGCCTGCGTGTGTATTGTATGTGCGTGACATCATTGTATGTGTATGTGGCATCATTGTATGCATGTGGTATCATCGTATGTGTGTGGTTGTATAGCGTGGTGTGGGATGCACATGGCAAGGGTCTACACATCAGGTCTGCGTATATGAGTGTTGAGTTGTATCAGTATCAGTTGGTAAATGTTTGAGTGTCGTTATATGTGTGTATCTATAATAGGCTGCAGAGGGTGTATCCATCGTGGAATGTGTAAGTATCGGTGTCTGCGGTGTAGCAGCGTGTGTGTAGAGAAACTAGAATATGTGCCTCGACTCTGGGTGTAGATTCGCCTGTGTATGTACGTGTATGCACGCATACTACAAAAAGAAAACATAGGGTGTTCAATGTATGGGACTTATCAACAACTCTTGCCGGTTATTGTTTTACTGCAACAGAGTAGCCTACCAATGGTTGATGAATCAGTTGCATAGTAGTGGTTATAGTCTTTGGTTCATAGATGCACAGTCACGTTCACACGTATATGGATGTGCATCAGATCACTCAGCGACTTACAGAACTTCTAGTGCTGGGATGTCGTAGAGTAAGGCAATCGGAAACGTGACGATTGGGTTGTAGTCCACGTCTCTGAAGGGATAAACCATGCACACGAAAGTTGAGTAGTGTAATTATGTACACGCAGGATGAGTAGTGTAACCATGCACACGAAAGATGAGTGGCGTAACCATACACACGAAAGATGAGAAGTGTATTCATGCACATGAAAAATGAGTATTGACTTGTCTCGCAAGTCGAAGGACAAGACGATCTGTGTGAAGCAATGCACACTACAGATGAATGGCCATCCACATATGCGCGTGCCATGAAAAACAAGGATATCACTACTATCCCTATTGCTCCGGCAGTAGTATTGGCACAAACTACACAGTGTGACAGTACAGTGTGTCGATACATTCGATGTGTGCGAATGAGGTATGGTGGTGCCGTGCATGCACGCAACTTATAACAGCACCCATTAACTGCGCTAATAGTTTATATATAACTATTCGCCAAGCCACAGTTGCATGCAGGCAGTATATCAAACCAGTGCACACATCCAACACACGAAAGTCCACACGAAAATGTAGCCATAGTAACGCAAACAACCTACTAACACAGTGTACATATCGTCGTCTCAGGTTTTATAGTTTAGGATCGTCCACACGAACGTGTAGCCATGGTACGCAAACAACCTACTAACACAGTGTACATATCGTCGTCTCAGATTTTATAGTTTAGGATCGTCCACACGAACGTGTAGCCATGGTACGCAAACAACCTACTAACACAGTGTACACCCAGACAACTCAGTGTACCACTCTCGCGATGTCTCGTCCGATAGTATTGGCATAGCCCACAATAATAGTCAATTGTGCAGTGCTTGGATAAGATAACCTAAAGGTCACATGCAGAGTGGTTATCTACTACACTGACAGAGTGGTAAGTCTCTACACGTACACAGTGGTGAGTCACTACACTTACAGCGTTGTCACTTTGGTCAGCCCCTGAAAGATCTCATCGGGCAACACCGTGATGTTGTTGCTGGCAAAGTTCCTGTGCGTGCACAGACACAAGCGCTTGGATCGTTAGTATTCGCCCTAATCAAATGAACAGTTAACATTCTCATTCGTGCAGTTGAGCGCACCACTCAGCCTATGCCACGCTCAGATAACCCAGCGGCATTAAAACACAAATGTTGGTGACCGTGAGCTATAAGTGCGTACTGATGGGAGGCTGGATATGTACCGTTACATGTGCATAGCAACCGTTGAACCGTGCACATAGGGACACACTTGCTCGTCGAAACTTTATATGCGGTTGATGCGCCTTCCACTAACCGCCATGGATGTATGCATAGTGCTGCAGCTACAGTGTAAATGAGCATGGCAGCATGCACATCAAGGCTAAGCGGAAGACAGCTTGACATTATTAACGGATTGAGAGCTCAGGCAACTTGTGTTAGCGGCACATATACGCACATGAATGTACGCCTCACCGATTCAACTGCGTTGGTTTGTATGAATTTGTGTTGTTGCTATTAGATGCTTGCGACAGGTCGATTCACAGACAGAAATAGCTTGCTTCGATACCGCTATACTATTTACACGTGTGCACACTTCTTTGTGCAAAGCCACCCCAGCAAGCGCTCCATTGGTCAACGAATGAACCGGTACCCCTGAGAAGTACACACACGCACACGACGTGTGAACCGCAACATAGGGCGTATGATCTGTGAAAGGCACGCGCACCTCCAATGCAAAAGCCACAGAAGGAACTATGATGGATGCGACAGGCACGCACACTTTCACTGGGTAGGTCGTAGTATAAGCTGCCGTGTAGGTGATATATACGCACACCTACACCGTGTGGTCGTAGAGCACACTACTACACATGAACTTGAAACACTTACAGCGTGCGTAGTTCTGGTAATCCATGGAAGACCGTCTCGGGCAGCTCATTGATTAGATTGCCATCCAGGTGCCTACCAGTACCAACTATGAACTATGACCGCTATCAACAACAACCAGTGTATAATTAACTTTTGCAGGTCCCAAAAAAAATTCAAAATGACGTTAAGAACACTTCTCCTGAGACTCTACACAACATGACCGCGCTATACATCTGCCCGTGTGCTATTGCTCTGTCCATCCTTGCCAAGTTTTTGTCTGATATAGTATGTTGGTAGTTCGCAAATTTGAAGTTGTATCTCAGTTTCGCCATAGTAAAAATAAATGACAAGCTTCGCTGCTGCGCAAACAAACGACAGCCGTGTGTCCATACTTCCGTCACTTACAGTTCCTGCAGGTATGGCAGTCCACTGAAGGCATCCTCCGAGAAGTTGCCGATGTTTTGCTTGTAGAAATCTCTGTTGCGATGTGGGAACGCGTGTTGTTAGTTTGTCATTTTTATTATTGTTATTGCCGAGGGAAATTTATGTTCAGGCTTCACGCCAAATGAAAACGGTATCTTACATCAATATAGACCCAGAACTCATACGGCATATACACCAACACAGCATCAGTATAAAATGCAAGGAAACTATAATTTGTTTGCTTTGCGCTTGCTCTGTGCTCAACTATCAAAGCGGACACCGTATCAACAGAGTAATATAAGATCCAATGCTGAAAGAAATGGATTTCATATAGCATACTGTGCTTGGGGGTGCTAGCACCATATATCATGTAGATATCAGTGCTAAGTCGGTACAGAACAGGCGCGAGGAGCGGCATATTTGTGAGATAACTCAATCCTCAATCAAGCAACCGTTACCAATGCCAGCACCAACAAACAGCATCAACAAACAATTTCATTCTATCCGAAGTAGAGCGGAACAAAATCAAAAATCAAAATTGAAATACAAATAGAAACACACTTCACTAACTATCACACATATCGGTCAAACTATGATTTTGGTCATAATAGCGTATGTACTCGTAAACCTTCACTAGTGACTACATAATAACCATCAGATTCAATCAGTGCGAGTACATACAATTTGACACAGTCCAGAACTCGGCCAACAGGTGAGCATTCCAATAGGACATGGTCGACATCTGTGAGGCGATAATCGCCATATTCCACGCTTGTCAGCTGCTTTGCGGTTGCGCAACGCTGCGAATACTCACCAGTGACCTCAGCGCACTGATACAGCAAATATAAAAGGATATGCGAATTCATATCATCAATCCTTCAGAAAGTTGCGTTCTCCGCTTAATCCGCCTGTTTAGGAGTGTTATTTTATTAATTGTGTGCTGATATGAATGTCTACGGACCCAGCACGTGCTATTGAACTCACCTGTAATACTAGTAACAACACACAACAAATATGGTCGACACTCTGATTTGTAAACTTTTAAACAGACACCAAAATGAATGCAGTACATTAACTTCAATATCTGTTATCACTGTTCGGGGATTTTATCTCAATGCAGATGTGTTAATTTGAGTATATGGCATATCTAAGTACCCATCGCGTTTCAACAAACTAACCTGTAGTGCAAGTATCAGCAGAAAACACAATATGACCGACATTCTGGATTGTTAAACTTAGCAGAGAGCAAAGTGAATGTTAGAAGGATATGTACATTGACTTTAACAGCTGATATGAATTGCTAATCCTTTCAAGATTATATACTTGATCTAGATTTACGTCAATTCAACTGATGTTGATATCAGAATATACTCAAAATGAGAATGCATTTGATTTGACAATTGTACTAAATTTACCTAGGTGTCGAAATGCCACACATGCAGAACATCCCTATATGAACACTGATCTGAGTTGACATATATATTCCTAAACACTAAACTGTATACAAAGAGATCCAGCAATTGAAAAATGCTTAATATTTAGGTTTTCAAGTAGTTTGATTTTGGTATCAGAATAAACTCAAATGAGCAATACGAGATGCATTTGATTCGACAATTTTACTAAACTTAACTAGGTGTCGAAATGCCACACATACAGAGCATCCCAATACGAACACTGATCTGAGTTGACAAACATATTCTTTAAAAACACTAAACTGTATATCTAACACTAAACTGTATGATCTAGCCGCTATTAAACACTCGACAAAAATATTCCAAAATGACTGTGTGCAAAGAAATCGAAGTATGAGAAAAATGCATTTCCAAAACTCGACAAGAATGAGAAAAATGCTTTTTCAAGACACAAGCATTTAAAAAAGTATATAAATGTTGAAACTGCTGCTAACTCATATACATATATACGTATATACATTCACATATATATACACGTACACAAATACTGTATTACAAAAATGATTGGCGTTTGAAAACTATAGGGTGGATATTCAACAGTTTATTTTTGTAAATGCATGGTCAATATACCGTTTCCATACTCCTCACAGTTCCCATCAGCCTCACACCACGTTGGTTGGACCATGTACTTCTTGAGTTCTTCTTTGTCCACATCTGAGATTGTGACTGCTTCACCACGTTCTCTGATAGCCTGAACAGCTACTGCCGCTACAGCTGTGCCATGGGCCAGCGAATACGGCAGACCAAAATTAGTATCGTATAAATTGGGCTTGTCCTGAACGGTGCTGTTTGTGGATGTCCACATATTTCGGTACTGGCAGGTCCTAGCAGCTATGACAGCGAGTACAGGTTGCAAATCTAGAGGGGCTACACCACCGAAGAATCGGCATACTAGGCACTCTACGGGATGCGGAATCCACAGTTCCAACCAAGTATGGCTTGAGCGTTCGCTCTAAAGTAGAATATCGGTCTATGCAGTTAGTTTGACCTCGTGCTTCAGATGATGCTATAGAATCGGCGACGCTGGAAATTATAAAAAACATTTCTATCATAGGCATACTGAAACATGTCATCGTACAGGGCAGACTCTTGCTCCCGTGCTATCGTAATGAAAGCCGCCTTTTCATTCTCATATTGAGCGATTTCTTTTGCCCATTCCACGTTGTATGTTGCCATTGCCTTTGTTAGATTTGCAACTAATGCGTCTTGCTCCATCTGAGATTTAGACTCAAATTCGGAAATGTCACTGAGAAGAAGTTCCGTAGGCCAATTTGCGTTTTGCTTGGCGGTAAAGTTCGTCCAGTAAGGCAGAGGTGCTTTGGTAAAAGGCTCAAATGGGGTAAAAATATAATCTTCACCGCAGCTCGAGCCAAGGTCTGTATTCCAGAGCATTACATCAGCGCCGTTGTCCACTGCGTCGATCATTGCGTTGTACATCCAGTCACCAAGGGTATAAGAATTTTCATTGAAAATCTTGTAGTACAATAAATATGCGTCAGGAAACAGACCCTCGATACCAGATCCCGTGCGAGGGACGAAAATGCTACTGGCTATGCTGGTGCTTTTGTCGTCTCTCGTATTTGGCGAAATCACGCGCTTCAGCTCCTCAGTTGTGATATCAGTAGCGCAGTCCATCACCATTTCTGGGGCAGACCATACTTCAGAATTTTGGATGTCCTGCACTTCATCATCGGTGGTGGCATCACACGTAAAGAAGGCATACCTTCGTGTCCAACAACTATCCCGCCACGGAATATTGCAATGTTCACGCCCGTACCTCGATCATCGCTTCCACGCTCAACCTGCATGCTATTAAGCACCCACTATCAATCTGCGAGACTAAAAGGAGCTCGGTTTTCTGTGGTTTCGTATGTGTGACGGCGCCGTCTTTCCTGAACCTCTTCACTATTGATCTCGTCACATTATAATCACAGCCAGCGGGAACATCAATATCAGCGGGCGTGTATGTACTTTCTCCGCTGAGATAAGGATGGCAGCGCGCATATGACCTGGTTTCAAAATCTACCCCACGCTCACACAGCAATTGTATAACAGCACACGAATCACGTGGATCGTTCTCAATCCACAACGCGGGAGTTTCAGGGAAACCGCAGCATCGTGCATTGATTTCGCAAGTGTCACCCCCATCGGCCAAATCTTTAGTCATAGAATGGTTCACCAGATGTATCAGAGGTGGTCACAGAGACAACTGCGGTGAGGACCACGATACTGTTAGCCAACATTATGTATAATGTGTGTGTGCCTTCCAACTCGGCTACAATAATGTGTAGAGTGTGAAGTGAAGTGTAACTAATTGCCTTTATTTAATTTCCGAGTTCTGACTTTTCAATAGTTTGCTGCTCGCAACACTCAAGTTTTCAACACATGTTTTTTTGCGTCATAGAACCTTTTGAAAAAAAAAACAATTAAAAAAATATTGTGTAAATTTGTTCATAAACACATAAATACTGTATTTAGTACTTGTACTGTAAATATTGTTTTTTATCTAAAAAATATGCTGTATCATATGCTGTATATTTATTTCTTTCAAAGTTTTATTATTATTTGTTTTTAAAATTGACTGTCAAATTTTATATTATTTTTAGTACGAGTGAGCAGTGAGCTCTGTGAGCAGTGAGAATCCGAGATCTAATAAATTTCTATATTTGTCCGGAGCAGATTACGAACTATCAACAGAACATCGTACCTCTACTAAATATGCAAGAGGCTCTGTTTCACTCACAATGGGAATACTTTGCACAAGAGACTTGACGGGAGTAGGACTCGGGAGAAGTTACATACATAATATTTCCCGTCTAAAAGTTAAAAAGTAAATATGGTGCAATCGCTTTAAAATGATACAGGAAATCACCCCTACTTCAGCCAGGCACAGCACACACTAATAGTGACCCGATTCGGACGTTTGATAGCGGAAAATGCTCACAAGACCTGATTGAGAAAATCACCCCGGACACATTTTTGGATTTGTACATAGTTCAAAATCTAGTTTTGACAAAATCTTGAAAATTTGGCCGTTTGTGGTGGAACCCACCTTGCAGTACGAATTTTGGACTTTTGAGGGCAGAAATCGACATGCCAGCCCATTTCTAAGACTCAAGTTATTATCAGATTTTCGAAATTGGTTTCCCATCATGTTGAAAGGTGTATTTATTGTAAATAAAAATAGCTTCTACTAGATATCTCAGCTGCAACGATATCATACACATTCTCGGGTACCCGACGGTGAGAAGTATACTTCTTGGTAAATACTGCCTATATATATATATATATATTGTGTACATCACAAAAGTGAGCATACATACCCGGGATCCTCTGTGTCTGATTTCTCTCTGTCCACATCTTCTTCTACCCGCCCGATTAATCGCTGGACACGTGATATAGGTGGTGTGGGTTGTATTGTATACGTAAGCTGTCGACTATGTTTGTACGAGGTGTAATTTATGTGTTTATCGTATATTTTACACACCAAGTCACAGCCCCAAATGGCCGCTGTGAATCCCAGAATGGCCGCTGAGGCCAAGATTTTGGCCGGTCCTAATGGCCGAAGTTTTTAAGATGGTTTTGGCTTCTACACACAATTATAAATCCCATGACGAAAGCCGATTTCGGATTAAGAAATTCTTTCATATAGAAAATGAAGTTTCAACTTGGGTTTCCCTGTATTATCTTAAAGCGACTGCACCATAGCACGTATGAAGTGACTGAAGTCACTATACTCATAGCGGCATAGCTGTTGTTTTAAAAAGAAAATTAAACTGAACAACATCGTAGTCCATAGCCTGGGTTGGTATTTGCCAACGATGCCGACATTTTGCCTAAACGATATATGTTTACCACATGTCGACACGACATTTTCCCAGCCATGTCGTCGTTGTATGGCGTCCTGATTGTCCTCTGTACTAAATTTGCCGACATGTTGTTTTTCATCCATACAAAACAAAATTCTCAAGCAATGAGACTTTCTTTATTAGTAAGAGTTCCAAACCAATGAGTTTGGTATATACAGTCTTCAGTACCTTGAGAATAGTACTGGGGGTCCTAATGACCTGGTTTGCTGCACCCAAAATCTTTTGGGAAGGGCCGATATCGGCGACATGTCGGGCCGATATATAACCAAACGACATGTGCGACGTGTAGTGCGACATTCTGGCAGGGTGGTGTCGTCGTTGTCGGATGCTAACCGAGTCCATAGCCTTTGTTTAATTGAGAAGGCCATGACAAGTTGACAACACAAAGTCAGCTTTTGCATATTTATTAGCCTGCTATTCTTTTAAATTTAGTTATTTTATTATAATCAAAATAAGCAACTTTTGTTTACCAATTGAGGAAAAAATGGTATGTATGTACTGTAAATATTTATTGCAAAAATGTTTTGGTCTCTTGGCGAAAAGTATAAAAAGATTTTTGTTTTTAAAAACAACACAGGACACTGGAGTCTGGATCATCCGTCAATCCGATAAAGTCACAATAAAAATTATTACCGCAACAAGGCAAAAATTGAAAAATTCTGCATAATACATAGTCATATGGGATATGCCCGATATGGCCAACAGTGGCAATTGGCCATAAGCCATAAGGCATAAGCAAGTATGCACGTGCTTTGTGTGGGCTTTCATCTTTGAGATTTGACAGGTCGATTGAGGTGATATCACTGATATGATGACTCAATGAATGAGGACTGAGGAATGCGAGTCTGGGAGGTCTGGCCCTGGTATCAGTATGTAAATATTTAGTATTGTATGCCCGATGCCGTATGGTACATAATTTTGTTCTTAAAAAAAAATATAAAGAGACAGTGATGATTTTTTTAAAAATAAAGAAGACAGTGATGAGCGATATTACTGGCCGTGTACATATGAGTGAATATTTAAAATTTGGTTCTACGACATATTTATATATTTTATTTAGTACTATTGATTTAAAAAAATACACACACAACAAGAGATTGACGAGACTGAGAGAGAGAGAGAGAGAGAGAACAATCCTCTAGTATGTACTACAATGACACATGTGATGCGAATTGTCAATTGTGACATGTGTGATGAACTGATGAGAACATGAGGGACTGAGGTCGCTGAGACGCTGACTATAGTTGAGCCTAAGACACAGATGTTTATTTTGATTAAAAAACGTGTTTATACATAGAAACATGCATAACTGGGTCGTGGGCTGTTGACTGTAGGCCTGCTATAGCCTGTAAAAAACTGAGTGTGCGTTTTAGCTGACTATTTATCAGCTGTATAATACACTAGCTTTATTACTAGTCGAGAGAGAGAGAGAGAGAGAGAGAAAGCGGAGATAGTAGTTGTATATGAACAGCCTGATTGCAGTGATACAGAAACAACACATCGGAAATAAAAATGAAACCGTCGTATCCACGTGTTGTCGTGTTAAATTTCAGTGGATTACTGACCTGGAGAGAAGCTCTGAGTCTATTTTCCCTCTCCAAATTGCAAACATAGTATTGTGCGGCTAGCCCTACAAAAAAAGAGGAGGGGTTATGAAGTCGAGCACATTCGCTGTGTACGGCTACTGTCAGTTGCAGGGTATGAGCATGGAGACCAACAAGCATACGTGACCTGTGAAGATAGTAGCGTTGAGGAAACCAAATTGACGAATATAAATGTGTGCTGATTGCACGTTGTTAAGTGTGTTAATGTAACCTTCTCCTGTGTAGTGTGTATGTTCTCATATTCATTTATTTTCGACTATTTTTTTGTTGTTATTGGCAAAGGCATTGTAGATTGATGTTTACCGTTGTACCAGACCAACAGAGCTTCAGTAGGAGCGTCGGGTCGATTGAGAGCTGTTTTGGACATTGCGTTTGAAACTCGACTGTTGAACGACAGTTTTGCGTTGTGTACTTTGACTAGTTTAGTACATTATTTAGATGTGGCGATGTGTATGTACCTGGATCAGGTATTGCTATCCTCACACTCTGGTAGTATGTTGATAAATTCACCACTAGTATATATTCTATCAGCGAAAGGTGAATGATTCCACCTCTTGCAATCTCTGGACCGCATGTTGTCGATTGCAACGGTGTTCCTTGGCCATGAAATTCTGTCTACTGTATCTGAGCTGTACAGTGTTTGTATAGCATTTGCGAGCTCCATACTTCCGCTTGCTACCCGCATGTAGGTTTCGCATCCTCGCCAACGCATCACGCACTCTTCATAGCACACAAACAGTGCCCAGTGCATTCGATTTGGCGAAGAAAAAGTATGTTTGTGTAGACATAATTTTACGGGTGCCTGTTTTGAAATAGAACCACAAGATCTACAACAAGCCCTTTCCGTTGTAGCTACGTATCTGTGTAACACCACATATGCGCTACTCATGAGACGATCACAATCCTCCATCGGCATGTTCATCATCCACATTGACTGGTTTCTCATCAACACCCTTGTCGCCGGCCTCGTTTGCGGCGTCTGTGTGCTGTGTGTGCCCATGTGATACCTTCACATCCATAGGCTGTGCGTAGTCATCGCTATGGTTGTCCAGGGTGAGATCCACATCATCGAACCGCTCGATACTCACGTCGTCGTCGAAGCCGTCTACACTATCGTCGTAATTAGAGCCCTCGTGGTCTTGGTGGTGCGAGAATAAGCTCATAGGCCGCATGCCGCCGTGCTCGGACAACGTGTTCCCAGCACTACCATCTGCGTTGCTTGAGTGTCCGTTGTCATGGTTACGGTATCCCTCGTGCCCGTGCCAGTTGTCTGATGAGGTGTGTAAAGACATGTTCATGTCCATCCTCATGTCTGATCCGGTACTGTGACTCCGCAGACTACTGCGTTCGTTTTCTCGGTGCTCGGCTAGCAGCTCCACACTATCAGTGCGGTAGTTAAATGGGGGGGGTTCTCTGTACCCAGGCACCTTCACCAACTGGAACGTAGCGAATCCGTTCCCATCCTTGAAGGTGGGCTGGCGTTTGTACCGGTGTCTGAATTCACGCGTTGGCTTGATCCTGGTGTAGTAGTACCATCGGCCCAGTCCTGCGACGAGTCCTATTACAAATAGAGACGCCAGGATTGGCGCTACAATCAGTATCACGCGCATAGAACTAGAGTCCTCCGGTGGGTTAAGGAATACCTGTCTCGGTCGAACGGTAACTATGTATGGCTGTACGCACGCACACACCACTGTGCGTGTACTCATAGCTGTCGAGTCCTCAGGTGTTCTCGTCTCCGTGCCTGTGGGGTATGGTGATGTGTCATTAGCGTCGTCTTGTAGATCTCCATCGCCTGCAGAGTCCGTCGAAATTCCGTTGCCAAGCGACGGGTCTAAGGCATCCAGCACCTGCCAGCACTTCGTCTTATCGTATCGGAACTTTGGGTCAGCGTCCTCAGCGTGGAAGAAGTAGCATCTCCTGGCCGTGTTGTAGTTGTCGGTCATCTGGGTGTACTGGATGGTATACTGCACCACCTGAGTCACTTCCCTAGGGACCACCTCATCCGTACTGTCGTTGGCGGCTAAAGCCCTCGCATTGACGGACGATGCTTCAGACGTATCGTCTACGGACACAGACGAGCGTGTCGTGTCATCGTCGTCGTGCAACGTCTCCAGTAGCTGGAACTTGTTACCTCCGTTGAGCGTGCGTGCGCTGGCGTTGTAGAGATTGGCCTCTACGATGGTGCTGTACCAGCCGTCATATTCGTCCACCATGATAGTGTCCTTTGTGTACGTGTGCAGGGGGAGTTCAATGTATGATGTGGGGGTGAGTGGCTTATGGTTTCAGGGTTAGAGGTTTAGGATTGTAGGGTTTAAGGGTTTGCGTGGGTGGTACACACCAATGATACACACAGCAGAGACGCGTGTCACAGGGCATGCCTCAGGACGACGCTCAAGGCAAACAATTCACAGAGAACCCAAAAGAAAACACACAATCCTGTACGCATGGGGACATATAGACAGCACAATTAGTCAACTACAGTCACACTATGGCCACACCATCACACTCATATGTACGCATGGGATACATAGACAGCACAATTGGTCAACTACAGTCACACTATGTCCACACCATCACATTCATATGTACGCATGGGATATATAGACAGCACAGTTGGTCAACTACAGCCACACTATGACCACACCATCACACTCATATGTACGCATGAAATATATAGACAACACAGTTGGTTAACTACAGGCACACTATGACTACACCATCACACTCATATGTACGCATGGTATACATAGATAACACAGTTGGTCAACTACAGTCACACTATGACCACACCATCACACTCATATGTACGCATGAAATATATAGACAACACAGTTGGTTAACTACAGGCACACTATGACTACACCATCACACTCATATGTACGCATGGTATACATAGATAACACAATTGGTCAACAACAGTCACACTATGACCACACCATCACACGTAACATCCCATTCAAGACCTATTCAGGGTGTATGAGGCACTCCTGTACACTGCACAGTAGACACCATCCACCACAACAGCAACCCCACCGTTCCACAGTAGTCCTACCTCGTCGTTACTGGTGACATTGGCACTGCTGGTCTCATTGACAATGGACACGCGCTTCCATGTCAGCGTCACGGCATCCACACATTCAGCCTGCACGGTGAAGTTGTAGTGCACATCCCCTAGACTCACCGGAAGCGTCTGATTGAGGTTAGCCACCGCCACGGCATAGTCAAAGTACTCTCGTGTGCCGTTGACCAGGCTGGCAGTCGGCTGTCCAACAATGCACCCGCGCCCCCTCAACCCATCACGCAGGGCAAACACAATGCTCTGGCGTATCTCTCGCATGGTCTTGGTGGCTGGGCTGGTGCCCAAGTGCACGTGTAACACCCTGTCACACGCACTGAGTATCTGTGCGCGTGTCTCGGCCGATAAAGGCGCGTCTGTGGACTGCCGCAGCTCGTCGTAGCTCTGTAGCGCCGCGAAGATATACCTGATGACCCGCACATGCACTGTGCGGCAGAGCATGTCCTCCAGCATGTAGGTCAGCTGTGCGATGTAGGACTCGGTTGCACCTATCGTGGGGGGCTTGAGGTAAAACAGGGCTGCGTAGCTGTCGATGACCTCGTTGAGCGCGTCTTTGGTGAGGCAGGCGGTGTCCTGGTCAATGTATTCCGGGTTGTCTGGGCCCAGTGTGATGGTGCGGCGGTGGGGTTGGTGGTGTGTCCTGTACCTCACAACCGGTTCGTTGCTAGTGTAACTACCAAACCCTACAACGGGTGCAGGGTTGTTGTTCGGGTGTTGGGAGGCACCTCTGATGCCCTGTCCCAGAGATTGAGTCTGTGGACCAGTGTCATGGGCGCTTGCGTGGCTGCCCTTATACACATGCGCGTAGGTAGACCCATGCGCATTCCTCCTACGGTCGCCGGTGGTGGTGGTTGATGGTACAGGTGGTTCTACAGCGCCTGACCCAGGCGGGATGGCTGTAGGTGTGGGCTGTAGCGCGAATGAAAGTTCGGTACTTTGGCGAATGAATGTTTGCAGAAGGTTGCCCGCCAGGTTCATGCCCAGCCAGAAGTCCGCTGTGATTGGAGGATAAGTTCAAGAACAAGTGTGTGAGTATTGAGTCTGATATAGTAGTATTATCAAGTATTGTGTCTGACAATATTAGGTGCAATACAGTAGTGGTATCGCCAGCATGTGTATGTGGGTCACTACTGCTGGTCACAAACGGAACGCTTGTGCGTACATATAATCGCCAAGGCTGAGTGAGCACTCGGTGTCACGAGAATGCAAGTGCGTTCTACGATCAGCTGCATACATGTCCCCAACACAATACATGCAAGACGTGCGATCAGGTCTCTGCGATACACTGACTGTGTGTGGTGTGTGTGTATGAAGTGAATGGGATGCAGTTTATAACCCTGTGCCAAACAACATCCGTATAAGCAGTAAGCCCCACACATAAAGAGTCCTCGGCTGCAGAGGCTAGCCTCACCTTCTCTGATGGCCTCGGCCAGTTGTCCACGCTTCGCCACTATTTGGTCTGAGATCATAGTGTCAAACTCTTCAGGCACGGCCACAGACACAGTGCGGTACTTCATGACGGTAGCCTGGTTGGAGCCCGTTGCCATGGCAACCACTGTGATATAGTACAGGTCTCCGGCCTCCACATACATTGTGGCGGGAGGCAGAGGCACGCTCACCTCTATGTGTGGTGTTTGAATATTGGTGCCCCATGAATGGTACTGGTCGTAGTACTTCTTGAGCGTTGCTATGCCACCAGCAAGTGACACGTTCCCGTGAAGATAACCAAACTACAACATAAATGAAGCGGATGAGGAGTGTCAAATTATATATGGAAAGTCAGCACGGAGAAAATCATTGAATAATATCTTATGACGATCGAGAATTACATATATGTCCATACATATATATATATATATATATCTATATGTGCGTACATACAGACATACAGACAGATATATATATATATATATATATATATATATATATATATATATGCGTACATGCAGACATACATGACATATATATATATATGCGTACATATACATATATACATACATGTATATATATATATACACATACACATATATATATATATCTTTATATACGATATATAAGTATATATATGAAAATATGTATATATATATATATATATATAATAATATATATACGTGCGTGCGTACATACAGACATACGGATACATATATATATATATATGTATATATGTATTTATATTATGCACATATGCGTACATATACATATATACATACATGTGTATATATATACACACACACATATATATATATATATATACGATATATAAATATATATATTATTATACGTATATATATATATATATGTATATACGTATGTATACGTATATATATATATATTTTATTATATATATATATATATATATATATATATATATATATATATATATATATATATATATATTCACATAGACAATCTCCAGTGTACTACACACTACGCACACTCTCTCCCACACCCAGCTACCTACCGCGTACATCATGTTTAGGTGAGTGGTTGACTCCATCCACTGTTCGCATCGGATGGATAACTGATATCCATAAACCGCTGACACGTCATCCGCCTGTACTCCGGACACGATCTCCTCCGGACCAATCAGAATCGTCCCTGCCGACGGCCCAAGTGCGGTCTCGATCTCTATGGTACTGTATGGTGTGTGTGTGTGTGTGTTAATGATCTCATAGGGTATAGGGTGTAGGGTGTAAGGTATAGGGTATAATTAAGATACTCGTATCGAGTAGGGCATGCACATAGTTAGTTACAGCTTCACAGAGGGCCTGCACAAGCACAGCCACGGTTATAACACCCCCACCCTTTCACCAAGACTTACCTGGAGCCATATTGCGTCGCATTGTTGGCAGAGCCATCCCACGCCAGACATTCAAAGTGGTACCTCAGCCCATTGGTTAACGTATAAGGTGCTACTACCAACCGACGCTCGCGGGATGTGGTGCTGAAACGGTCGTACGCAAAGGTTTGGGCGCCCGTGGGCGGCTCACCGGACCACCGGACATTCTGGGCAGAAGTCTCACACACGAGTATCAGAGAATAGTCTACGCTGTGGTGTGAGGTGAAGCTCAGCACACTGCCTGCGGGAATGTGATTGGTTGATATAAATAGCACACGTGAGAGTCGGTGGGCTGATGCATATGTCCTGTGCTCATGGTGTGATTTATGACCACTCGTACGTTGTGTGCAGACAGATTATAACGATGATAAGGGTCATGTAAAGTACAGTGGTGTTCATATATATATATATAATACTCGTATTTAATTATATATCCATTTATATTTTGTTATATACATATATATATGCACACACACACACACACATATATATATATATATCTATCATGTGCTTCCATGCATGTGATTGAGCGCATATGCAGCACATATATACGTATGATGCGATTGACCACACACACAATGGTATGGACGTTGCCACAGACAGTGTCGAAGAGTGCACCCGTTTGATCGTATGCTCGAGATATAAGTACGTATTGTACACCAATCAGAGAGCCGACAGGATGAGTCATGCAGCACATACCGTCATAGCCCAGGCGTTTAGTGGTGACCAATGGGAATGTGGCATCAACCACAGACACTGTGGTATGGGCGGAACTGATGGAGAGCCCTGGTGTGGACAGCTTACTCAGGTCTTGTACGGTTAGTGTGAACTTATAGTCGCCTGTCAAGGAAGAACAGTGCGAGAAGGGCTTGTGTAGGTAAGTGGGCTAAGAACAGTGTGTAGGTATGGTGTGTAGGTACGGTATGTAGGTATGGTGTGTAGGCAAATGAGTAGGGTATCATAGCTTGTGGTACATGTGTGAATGGGGTCGAATGATAACTATGTGCCGTTTAAAGAACAATGGAAATTATAAGAAATGAAAAGGAATAGAATGAATGATAATGTTTGTTGTATGTCGGTGATGTGGTGCAAGTGTGATTAGACAGGTTGCCAACAGACACACAGGCATTGTCGTTAGAGAAGGCCCGTTTAAAGTACATGTGATGTGAATGCGCATGCCCTGTATACAACCAAGTACAGGGGTATATATATATATATATATATACGTATACATAAACATATACATATATACATATATACACACACATACACATACACATACACATACATACATATACATATACATATACGTATACATATACATATACATATACATATACATATACATATACATATACATATACATATACATATACATATACATATACATATACATATACATATACGTATGCGTATACCTGTACAAATACATATACACATACACATACTTATACACACACATATACATTCACATATTTACCAACCTGAGGGCCATGCGGTGGCATTGGTCAGTGATTGCGTGAGTAGACTGGTGGTAGTGAAGTTGTCTGTCGCACATGCCACATTGGTATCGCTTGGGTTGGTCAGGTACTGGCATGTCCAGTCGTAGACCAGATCGACCGCCTGAACGACAATTAAGGAGGAGCCGTGAGAACTAGTGCGTCGCTGTAAGTGAGTGTGGAGTTATGCGTCTGCCACAAATCATGTCAGAGGGTACGAGTGTGGTTGCTTTAACGCCGACCGGATAACCAAAGACCCTCATGCTATCCTGACAGTCTAATCCTTTTAGGGTTTAGGGTTTTACGGTTTTAAGGTTTTATCAGGGTGCAAGGATTCCAGCCCGTTCTCACGCATGACTGTGGACGTGTACAAGTATGTAGGCTATTCACGGTCTGCTGTTGTTACACATGCCAGTGGATGTGAATATGTGTGTAGAGCTATTCACTGTGTACTGCTCTTCTAAAATCATTCACTGGCGTATAGGGGTATGCACCACTTTATCCTTCTATCCACAAGTATACATACTCGCCCATACAACTACTGTGCTTCCCCCCACACACACATCTGCTCATACCCACAAGTCTCACTAATACAAACGCGCCACACAAGCACACCTTCACATCCCGAGACCGTGACTGAGACCCGTCCAGTACCAAGGGTGTGTTACGGGGTTGTCGGGTGGTTGTACTGCTGAGGATAGCCTCTGCTGGTAGGGCTGTGACTGTGACCGATATCACCGCAGTAGACAGGGCCTCCAGGACAACACTGTCGGTCACAGTCAGGACAAACCTGTACAGCCCAGGTGCAAGCACATTGGGCTGGAGGCAGGGGTGGGGGGGTGTAGGTAAGCTGGGGGTAGCGGAGGGAGTGTGATACTCATTATATATGGACAGGCAAGCCTACTCGAACGATGGTAAAGTATAAAAAACCTAAAATGCACGTCCCCGGTTTTGGGTGAGTGTACATACCGGTATTACCAACGTACTGTCGTTCTGGCTGCTTCGCCACACGGCCGAGGCTTCCAACCGTGAGACAATGGCGTCGCTGATAGCAGCACCAGCGTCAGTCTTGACGGCCCATCTATGTACGTGTACGAACAAACATACGTAGATAAGTACATACTATATACATATATATATATATATATATATATATATATATATACATATATATATATGTGTGTGTGTATATATTGATATATGTAGTTTTATATACTGATGAATGAGCTGGTTTACATATACACATAGATAAACACATTCTGACAAGAAAATCATTGTTAAAAAATAACTTAAATAGATGGAAACGTATGTACTTGGATGAGATGCTATTCTATTTATGCACAGAAGACTTTGCTAGGTACTTTCTCAAAATAAAACAGTACTACACAATATATGCTCACATATACGTTTAAATGTATGCTTCTATACATTCTAACCTCTCTCTATACTTAAATATTAACTTAGGTATATACATTGATTTATATTTACATAAAAACGTAGTTACAAACCTACACATATCCCTAGAGCTGTACTGTACGGTTATATGTACAAGCACATATGCGCACCTCAATAAGGCTACATACACACCTACGAGATGAAGGACGTTGACTCTGCGTAGTATGCGTTACAACATACCTACACATAAACCTACAACTTAAATTCACGGTAGTAGAATACAGCACATACGCACACGCTCAAATTAGGTTATATATGCACTTATGAGTACTTCAATGAACGAATACTTCAAGAATTATTCATAGGGCGTTGTGCCTCAGTGTGAGGCGGTGGCAGTTGTGCGTAGTATGCGTAGTACCATACCTACACATATACCTACAACTTAGCTTCACGGTAGTAAAATAAAGCACAAATAAGCACACTCTAATGAGGCTATATATGCACTTACGAGTACTTCAAGAACCCTTCATACGGCATTGTGCCACAGTGTGGGGAGGTGACTGTGGTGCGTAGTACAGCCGTCTTGTCCAGAGCTGTGATGATCTCTGGTGCCTCTGGTAGTACCACCACAGTGTCGTTGTCTGCCACCTGAGAGTGCGTGCACGGACGTGTTCAGGACGTATTCATGTACGTATGTGTATGTGAACAAGTAAGTTCGTTTACGTATGAGTATGTGAAAAGGTAAGTTCATATACGTCTGAGTATTTGAAAAAGTGAGTTTATTTAAGTACGAGTATGTAAAAAAAAAAGTTCATACACGTCCGAGTATTTGAAAATGTAAGTTCATTTACGTATGATTATGTGTAAATAGGTTTTTGCGAAAAGGTAAGTTCATATACGGCGGTTCATTTACTTAGGTGTATGTGAAAAGGTAAGTTCATATACGGCGGTTCATTTACTTAGGTGTATGTGAAAAAGTAAGTTCATATACGTACGAGTAACAGATAATACAGTCTAAGTGTAACTGCTCACATGCGCTGGTGGCTCGTGGGTAGGCCTATGGGAGGTGCACACACTACAGCACACTAGGCTTTGATAAACCCTAAGCCGTAAATCCTGTCGCGTCTGTATTACGTATAACCCCACAGGACACAGACCTACAACTCTTTTACCTTAGACGTACAGATGAACTACACAAAATGCCACCGAAGCCGTACCTAAAGCCCACATAACCCTACAATCAACCCAACTCACTTGTTCTCGATGTACAGATAGTGATTAAACACCACTGTACCTCAACCCTACAGCCTACCAAACCCTAAACCCTACAGGATAGGGTCTAGTACTATACAGCGTAGGGTTACGCTATAGCCTGAGGCAAGGAGAGGAACACGCACGTGCTCTCAGATTACCTACCTTTTTAAATGACCGGTCGAAACTTTTGGTAGTGCCCAGCCAGTTGGTGACGATGAGTGTGACTGTGTAGGTAACACCCACGGTAATCGCCTCGCTGGGGATGGTCAGTGTTGCACCTAAATGCACACATAGCAACGTACATAGCAACGCACATGCCAACGTACATGGCAACGGGTGGATGGTGTGGTGGTACAAGGATGATTAGGAAGTGGTGACAGACGGAGAGATATATAGTAGCTGTTGTATCTGTCCAAGGGGGGAAAGACCCATCTCATAAAGAACTGTCAATGTCAATGGGAGACCTAACAAAACCATATCAAGTTACGATATACACTGTTCATGCATTTACACACACACATACACACATGAGTGTAGCGTACCTCTGGTCTCATTGATGCCCTTCCCACTCCACACAAACTCTTTGAATCGGCGCCCGCCATTACCCAGACTACCAAGGCCACTCAATGTAATGTCATCGCACGGCCCAATGATAGATGGCCCTGTTATGTAATACAGGACAGGACATTCGGGTGCACACGATTATTAGATGCAAAGGGCGTCACTTGCGAATGTGTGCAGATGACCTCTATGCAATGATTTTTATATACAAAGAGCATTGCTGGTATGCATACGGTTTTTAGGGTTTTAGAGAGTATCAGTGGTGTACTTATGAGTGTAATACACATATGAGCATTGTTGAATCTCGCTCGCTCGAGAAAGTGTGGGTAGGTATCTGTCCTGATGTCTTGTCCATAAAAACAGGTGCACTACAATCTTGCTATACCTACTCACCACTCCACACCCATCACATACCCGACACCATTACGCGCACGGTAGGCTTGACAGTAATCCTTGTAGGTAGCGATCCATTGGAGCTCATAGACGGCTCAACAGACGCAAACACAGCACCTTCCTTAAGCGTCAGTACATCTTTCTTATCGTCTTCATTGACCGTTGCCGCGGCGCCGAACTTGGCCAGGAAACTGTTCGGTCCCTTCTGCTCGCACGAGTTTCCGATGCCGAGTTTCGCGACATAGGCGTCGTTAATCAGGTCGTTGCATGTGGAGATGTTGGATCCGATGGTTATGGGAGTGTCAAAGACGACCAGCACACCGTCGAAATTGACGGTCACATTCGCACTGGTAAGCACTGGGGCGCGTGTCGCAAATTGCACCTGTTGTTTTATAATAATAAACGACATTGGCTTTAGGTGATGCAACGTCAAGCTTCAAATACATTTGCAACCTCTAGATGTGTGCACTAGGTAGATTGCAAATTGTTACAATGCATGTGTAAACTCTCAGCATACACATACAACATACATATAGAACCATAGCATACACTTATATATTACACACAGTACCATAGCACACATATATATATAGAACATATAGTACCATAACACACCATATATGGGCCCTGTCTGTTGTTGCCATCCGCCAACACATACAGCTCGGCAAGTGTTGGGCTTGAGATGTCTATGGACGGACAGATAAGTCGTGTGGCGTTTACCATTTGACCAGTCACTGTCGTAACTTGAAATTCCGACTGTAGAAGTAGAAAGTACGCACAATGAGATTAATTGTGAATTTAAAATAGTTAATTACATACACACACACACACATATATATATATATATATATATATACTCTATCGTACCTTGCTATCCGTGTAGGTATACTCGCATTTGGGCACTGTGGCGGTGTCTCCCAGGATCTGGTCGGCGAGAAAGGTGTGTGCTGGGTGGGCGATGATGTCTATAAACCCTTGGCTGCCAATGGGCACCTTCATTGGCTTGTCTGTGTTGGTGGGTGAGATGATCTGCGGCAATACGTACCCCTCAATCAGAACACCGTTGCTGACGTATCTGTTTGTGTGTCATTATGAAAGTGGCGGGGGGGGAAGGGAGGGGTTGTGTTCAAAGGGGCCTAAGGTATGATAAAGCTAGGATTCAACAACAGCGTGTGTGTAGTAGACCTGGGTTGGCAATATTTGTCTGAGCCGTATCATTGTGTGTATCGCACCAGTGACTCACATGTGTTTATGAAGTGTCACTGTCGTAATACGTTTGACTATGTCCCTAATCAACACCTCACAATGCCACGTATTTTTGTTCTGGGTAGACGCAAAACTCTGAAACCCAAAAACCTAACAGAACAGACCATTGACTGGTGCATGTATATACCTGGCCGTCTCGTCAGCCGAGCTGACAAGTCTGAACTTCTTTCGCAGTGCATCGGGAGTGGCTTGGAAAGTGCACCTGAGTGTAGAATTTAGCGCCCGATCAGTGCCATCCTCGCCGGAAACAGTAGTATTCAAAAACTCAATCTCCGCAAAGACCCCGTCAAGCTCACACTGCGCAATTGAAAGACAAATACGTTTGTTATACGAACAAATCATTTCAGTTCAGTTTATACTAAATATGAGTCGCGTATGTGGACTCGTACTTCACCTAAGACTTAGGTGCAGGTGCAAGCCTAGGCAGATGGAATAGCTGGGTCAATATATCTATATAGAAGTGTGTGCTTTTATATATACAATATATTTATATAGAAGTGTGTACACTTATAAATACAATATATCTATATGGAAGTGTGTGCACTCATATATATAGTATATTTATATAGAAGTGTATGCGCTTAATATATACAATATATCTATATACAAGTGTGTACTATAAGAACACTCTGTACCACCCTGCCATGTGCGTACAACAAGCATGCTCGCATACCCTCATGCTATTTCTCTCTGCCACAGTCACTTCGCTGTCGGTCGTCACCACAAACGTCATCGGCTCATCCAATAAAACTGCACGGGGAGTGACGTTAACGGAATAGAGCGATCCCATCGGCTGTGTGTAGTTGACACTGCCCACCTGTGCTTCTGTGGTGGGGTTAAACCACACACTCAAATCAACTGAGCTTTCGATGGCAATAGTCTGGTCAGCCTCACACTGTGCCGTGCATAGTGCCGTGCATATAGGGTTTAGGAATTAGGGTTTAGGTAGGTATAGACAAGTAAGAAGGTAGTAGTATAAGTAGGAAAGTATATTCGTGTGGTTCAGGGTTTAGGGTTTCAATGTTATAGGATTCAGTACATGCCTAGGTGTCAAGAGATGTGTGTAGGAAGAAATAGCACAGGAGTTTGTTTGAGGGTTTTAGGGTCTAGGTTTAGGTGTACCTGTGGACAGAGTGAGGGACACAGTAGCACATACTGTATTGGTCGTCTATTGTGATTATTTGGCGAGTGAACCGAGTAAACCAGCTTAATAGGCAAAATTGCGGCATACTAAAGCACATAAATCGTACAGAGGTGTGACACAACGTAACACACATCCTACAGAAGCAGTCTCAGTGGTGCGTACTACGCCGAATAAGACTGTGTTGGCCTACCTGGATCTCCCTCTGGGATATGAACTTGGCCGAGGATCGGGTCTGTTCCTGGTTAATTGTCCACACGCACTGTATGCGGAATGTTCCGTTGAGTTTCTCGTAGTCGGGGATTTCATAGTCCTCGAGGGACTGAACTTCAACCCATGCGGGTCGACCCATTTCCACACTGGCAGTCACTACCTCGAGCCCGATGACGGTGTCATTGATAGCTAAAAATAGAGCAAGTGTGTACGAGTGTAGTTGTTTGAGGTCGTGAAAGGATCGCTTAAAGTAGAACAGGAAAAAATAGAATAGGTAGGAATAGAACTGGTAGAAATAGAACATCACGATACACACCCACACTATACCAACGAAGTTTTATGGATCCACCTCTATCAGGACATTTGTCAAACGGATAGTCCCCATACTATGCACGCCCACACTATACCCACCTACACTACACACACCCACACTATACCCACCTACACTACGCACACCCACACCATACCAATGAAGTTGTACGGGTCCACCTCAATCAGTTCGGTCGTTTGGGCTGCGCTGTCGCTCACAGTGGCCCAATGCAACGACGTCACTGTGATGCGCACAAGTGTCAAGTACTGTGGCACGTGTGCGTATTGACAGTCCAACGTGTCAGGTAACAGCACCTGAGGGGGTGGATGAGTGAGAGAAGAGAGAAGGCATGTGAGTGGGTTATATAGGAGGAGAGAAGGCATGTGAGTGGGTTGTATAGGAGGAGAGACGGGTGTTCAATAAGAATGGCCACGTGGGGGGATGTATACAGCAATAGTAACAAATGTACACACACACATATATATATTTATTTATATTGTATTCAGTGTACATGTGAAATTAGCCATCATTCCCAAGATTTGTATAACTCTCAGGAACAGCACCGTATGTGGCAAACCAGCACACAACCAGCACATGAACCCCTAAAACTCTACACCCCTAAAAGGGCAAGTGGTTGCGGTGGTCATGCGACTACCCAACAGCCAATAGGAACACAGGAACGAAACAGAACTGCCAACAAACCCTCAACAGCCGTAAACAAACAGAGTGCGCCATCTCTGCGCAAAGAGAATGGCACTCACACCCACGCGAATTTACAACAAAGATGCCTCAACATGGACAGCTCAGATAACCCTACCCTTCCTGTATACTGTGTATCTCCCCATTTGCAGAAGTAGGTACGGTTGCTAAGCAACCCTGGGATAGCGAGCGTGACGCGTACGGGCACGGTAGTATAGGCGCAGATGTCAGCCGACGCTGTACTGTAGTTGTACATAGGGGAGACATCTGTGTAGCGACCCGATGGAATTTCAATGGGGATCTGATGGACAGGGGAGGGCACAGGTACATATCAGTACATGTGTAGTTAAATAGGTATATGTAGATGTAAGTAGTGTAGGTACATAGATGTATGTGTAGGTGAATAATGTAGGTTTATAGATGTATGTGTTGGTGAATAGCGTAGGTATATAGATATATGTGTAGGAGCTCTGTCGTTCTGTAGGTGCATAGCTATGTGTAGCTCTAGCTACTACTGTCCATAGAATACCCCACTCGTTATATAAACAATTCATGGTGAATGCTTTCGAGTTGAATAGGAATAATAAAGGTAGGTAGAAATGATCAAGGTAGCCAGGAAAGGCTATGTATATATACAACTACCACACCGACCTGTTTGAAAACGGCCATTGTAACACATACTCGCCTTTGAATACATACATCAACACATTTAAGGACACGACATCATCTAGCACGATTCACTATCCCCCCTCAACACACCTCTAAATGTACACATCACTACACTTAAACACACACACCTGGCTTAGAAGGAAGCGCGAGGGTATGTGCCACTGCATGGCCTGCGCTGGCACGTGCGCGTCTGTGGCATTTTCTTGGCCAAAGAGTGTGACGATGTCCAGTGTTTCACTGTGCTGTGTGCGTGTGCGGCCAATCAGCAGCACCGCAAAACTTACCGTCCCATTCTGCTGCGACAGCTGTGTACGATGACAGAAGAGAGGAGAGGCAAGCGCAGGTGAATGGATGGAGATGTAAGTGGGTGAGACGACTGTACGGACTAACGGGTGAATGGTATACGCCGGTGAGTGGGTGGTAACTGTATATGACAAGGGGAATAGTCCATGTATTGTGAGTGAGTGTACTGGACAGCATATGTATGTGAATGAGCATGAGCATGAGCATGAGCATGAGCATGAACATGAACATGAATATGAACATGAACATGAACATGAACATGAACATGAACATGAACATGAACATGAACATGAACATGAACATGAACATGAACATGAACATGAGCACGAACATGAACATGAACATGAGCATGTGTTTGTGTATATGTATGCGCATGTATACGTGTATGTGTACATGTACATGTACGTGTACGTGTACGTGTACGTGTACAGGTACATGTACGTGTATATGTACGTGTACGTGCATGTGTGCGCATAAGCTTTTATGATTATGTTGGGTGTGCGTGTACAACACATCGAGCATCGCAGTTGAGCTTACAATAGCAAAGTATATCGAGTATGACAGTAGCTGTAAAAAAGCGTCTATCCATAGTAAGTAATATGCAAACGGAGACATCATTTACCTCCAAACAGAAATTTATGTACAAATACACATACGTACACACACACTTACACATCTACACACGTACACACCTGGTTCTTAGCCGTGAGAGTAGTGGTGTATCTGGTGCCCCCATCGGCTGTTGCTGTTGTGTCCTCTGTGCGCATGGCCTGTACAGCCACTGTGTGCGTGTGCAGCAATGACACACGCGTGGAGAAGGCACTTGTGTTGGGTTGCACATGCTCACTTTGTACTATCACGTACACCTCCAGGTCCATGGAGGGCTGGCTACCCGATGCGGTCTAAGGGTTTAAAGTTTTTAAGGTTACAGGGGGTTTAGAAAAAGGGTGTACAAGGCACTCGTTGGCGACGTAGACTGTAGTGCGGGCATCGCCTCACTCTCTCATTCTCCTGTACGGCAACGCACACACATTGACAGGCACATACCATCTTACCAGTAACGTTATTGTGCACGTGAACACGGACAGCAGACTATAGGTTATCGTGCACACATATACCATACTACTACCTATAAGGTACACACACACACGCACGATGCTGTATAAATTAGTACTAGCACACACACGCACCATCATAGAAACCGCATTGCACATACACACGTAAATTATACTACAAGAAATAGTACACACACACGTGTTGCATGGTATCTGCCCATTCTCTTCCTACCAATCACCCACCCACCCACCTGTAACACCACGCCAAGCTCAGCACCACACGGTGTGTTGGTAAACAGAAAATCTTTGAGCACAGGCATACGCTTGGCCACTAAAAGGTCCACCAGGTACGCGTCATGCGCGCTGCCGCTTATTCCGTCACCATCCACATCGTACAGTTTGCGGCCAGTCAGAGCGTTTGGGTCGTGGGCGGTGTGGTTGCTTATTTCGTCACCAGTTGCGGTGTCGAAATAACGCCTGGTGTGTAGGTCGTAGGCAAACAGATACTCAGCATCAGCTGAGTTCACTTTGCAGTCGGCGTTGATGTCACCTGTGCGGGTGGCAGGCAAGCCAATGAGTGACTGGACTCTAAAACTCTAAACTCTTAGCCCTAAAGGAGAATGCTTCCTCCTACCAGGCTACCCTGAACCCTAAACCCTATACCCCCTATCTTCCTCACCCCAACACCCGTGACACCCTTACTCGTCGGCATACCTTTGTACCGTAGCCCAGTGCAACACGTCTGGCACAGATTAGGATACGCACACGCCTCGTCACACACCGACTGCTGTCGTGTCGTGCGCGCCAGAGACCTGCCATGGCTCAAAGAGTGTGGGTGTGTTGCTGTAGTAGTCCCCCCCACAAAGACAGGCGTGTGTGTTCCGGTGGTGGTGGTTGGGGTGTGTCGTCTGCTGCTGGTGCGGGGTGTCCTGGTTGGTGTATATACCCCCTGTCCTGTCCCGTGACTCAGGGTTGTGGGGGCGTGTGGGATGTGTGTGTTTCTGCGCGTGGTGGGCTCAATGGCCCTACTGGCTGCGGCGGGTGTGATGGCGAACTCCACTACACCGGCCACTATTTCTCGGTCGGGTGCAAAGGTGCGGTTGCCATCGACATGCAGAGTGTTAATCTGTCACGTGAAAAAATAAGCCGCGTATGTCAGGCGTAGTGTATTGATAGGGTTTTAGTTGAGGGGATTAAACGTCACGTGAGAGAACCACGCCTAAACGTCCACACCCCAGCACTACACTATGCACTAGAAAGCCTACCCCTGAAACGGTCTGCACCGATTAATTACTCCTATTAACCCAAACCCCTAATACACCCCTAATTCTTAAACCTTAAAACCCACGTACTACTGTGGCTACTCGCACACACCTTGCCCTGGATAGTGGGAGAGCTCTTGGTGCAGCCCTGCAGTGTGGTGATGACGGTGGTTGCTATGACAACCTGGTGGCCGCTGAACTGGGTGTAGTAAGGTGCGTCATTGGTCACTCGGATGGTCAGCAAGCCTGGCTCACTGCTGTTCTGACGCAGTTGCAGCCCTTCGGCTGTGGAGGTTTAAGCCGAAAGCGTGTGGGGGGTGTGGGTGGCGTTTGTGTGTGTTTGTGTGTGAGTGACATTAGTGTTTACATAGGATTAAAAAGTGTAAGTTAATGTCAAAGTGAAAGTGAAGCGGAATCTAAAACTAAAATCAACTAGAACTGAAACCAAAACCAAAACCAAAACCAAAACCAAAACCAAAACCACAAACCACAAACCAAACCCCCAAACCAAAAACCCCCACAGGGTTGCTATACCTTCGTTCAGAGCTCCGAAGGATATGCAGTCGGGGTCAAACTGTAGAGTGATCTGTACTGAGGTGAGGTTAAACCCTCCTGTATTGACACTGAGCTGTATCGCATGCGCACCGTTTACTTCGCAATCCAACGGGGGACCTAATAACCAATGAAATGCGAGAGACATGAGGAGAGGACTCCATTAAGTGAAAATGGCGGACGTAACAACCAATGAAATGCGAGCGATATGAGGAGAGGGCCCTACTATTTTTTTTGTTAGAAACATATTTGAACGTATGCATTAGCATAAATTCCTACATACAATTGAAAATATACTTTAACATACACCTTTAACATATTTTACCACACATTTTAACATACCTTGCAGCACACATTTTAACATACATTCTAGCTTACAATTTATTATACATTTTAACATGCACACATTTTAGCATACATTCTAACATACAGTTTAACATAGAATTTAACATATATTCTAATATCCATTTTAACATACATTCTAACATACACTTAAATATACATTTTAACATACAATTTAACATACATTTTAACATACAGTTTAACATATATATTAACATACGGACAAGCATACATTCTAACATACAGTTTAACATACAATTTAACATACATTCTAACATACAACTCAACATACATTCTAACATACAGTTTAAAATACATTCCTGCGCACATACCACCCACTTGGCCCACACAACCGATGTCGACGTCGCCCACATCCGCCAGCAGATTGGCTGCCACTAAGAAAGTCATACACACCAGATCACTGCACAGACTGACCTCAACTGCCAATAAGAGTGCAATGACAGGCAATAAGGACTTCAGCCAAAACCCTAAAACCCTACATCGCAGATACGCTCCGGTATGATGATTCTATATAGTGAACTGTGTATGACTATGTATAGTACACCGCATTTGACTATATATAGCACATTGTATATGACCATATATAGCCCATTGTATATGCATACATATTGTACACTTTATAGGACTATGTATAGTACACTATATATGAATATATATAGTACTTCGTATATGAATCCATATAATACACTGTATATGAATATATATAGTACACTATATGACTATATATAGTACACTGTATATGACTATATATATTACATTGTATATGACTACATATAGTCCACTACATATGATAGGACAGTAGTAGGTATTACAAGCGTCAAGACTTCATATATAGTGCCAGGCCAAATACAGTCAATCTATGCGCTCCCATGCAACAAACTAATCCAAAAACAAAATAGAAAGTAAATAATAATAAAAACACAATAAACCGAACAAGTGAAAGAAAAAAACCCACTTATCTATAGAAAAGCACACCCCAGTACCGCTACTTCAGTTGAGATGAGGCAGCGTAGGTCCTACAACTCAATGAAAGATTCGACACTAAACCAAGTTTGAGTGAAGAACACATTTCCCACTAAACTAAGTTTAAGCCAAACCAAACTAAGTTCAAATCAAGCACATTTCCCCTGCTAAACTAAGATTAAACCAAACTAAACGAAGTTTAAATCAAGCACAAACTGATCACTGAACCAAGTTTAAGTCAACACCACAGTGCACGCAATGCTTAGCACCCCTTCGCACCATGTTCGCGACTGTTCTTAAGAAGTGTCAGCAGTGGCAAGGCTCCTGAGTTGTCAATCCAAATGACATCTGCGCGATCTGTGTTCACTGTATATGCCTAGGAGAGTAGGTAGACAGGTACGTAGGGTATGGGGTTTATGCCATTTGATGGTTTTGAAGCGGTAAGACGCACGTAAATGAGACACACATGACGATAGTCATGACATAGCTTCCACGCTAACGACGGCAGATGGAGTCAAAGACATTCACACCCCACCCAACACGGCTACCATCGTCTCAGGTACTTTACGTTTAACGCACATTGCAGATGTGTTATATGTGTATATATACATATTTTACAGCACGAGCGAAAAACACATTACAGTCTGAGTCCTTTGTATACTATTTCCATGTATGTACATATACGATGACATATACGCATATGCCCGTATATTATATATATATATATATATGTTTATGCTTACAGACGAATATTGCACACATGGATTTTGCCTCACGACCCAATTGTTCACGCACTCCTTGCCCGTACACGCTACCTACCCCGTAAAGTGTCTGGGCGTTTGGGTATTTGCTGTTGTCTTCAAACCCTGCGATGAACTCCAACGTGTGTGTTGCAAACTTAACACCTGTGTAATGGAAGTGCAGAGGAAAGTGGAGATGAGAGAGCGGCTCAGTTGAATACTTCAGGCCAGCAGATTCTGCTCAGTCCTAAAATCCAAAAACCCTACTTCCAGGGAGTACTGCTGGATAGTCCATACAGCGTGTTAGTGCGACACTGTGCACTTCTTGCTGCGTACGTCGTTTGTCTGTCGTTTCAAAGTACACTCGGGGTGTGGCCTACAGATACCATGCTGTACTGAGTGTTCTCCACAGATTAACACACGTGACACATACATCCACAAGCTATAGCACAGCACAATATATATATATATATATATATATATATATATATATATATATATATATATATACATACACATACATACACACACACACACACACACACACACACACACACACACACACACACACACACACACACACACACACACACACACACACACACACACGCACACACACACACACATACATCACACGCACACACGCACAATATCATCGCGCGCGCGCGCGCACACTGCTGAGCTGCTTCAGGAACCATGCTACAACAGATATACAACTATAGCAACCACGCATTGTTCTGTGGTATTCACATACAACAGCAGTCACACATAGACCTGAGGTACATTTATACATGCACACATACACACGCAACAGCAGTCTCACATAGACCTGAGGTGCACACATACATGCAGACATACCTGTGATAGTCCCCCGGTTGCTGACTGTGTCTCCGTTCATGTTCTTTACCACCGCTTCAACGAACAGATTGATCTGTGTGGGTATGGGCATGATACGAACGTCGATTGCACTCACAGTCTCGGTGCCCTGCATCGATGCGATGGACGGGAAAACTTGGTTTAGATCTCGTGAAAACGAAGTTTGTAACACGCTTATGCCGCCGGCGTGGACATGCACACCATACCGTTGCAATGTACTACTACGAACAGTTAGATTCCAACATCATGTGAATATATATATGTGTGTGTGTGTGTATGTGTCTGTATATATATATACACTACCCTCTTACCAGCATGCAGTCGACTGAGACGGTGTAGTCCAGCTGTCCTGCCAGTGGCTTGCCCTGGATCATGTCTCCCACGAGCGCAGGTGAGGTTGACGTGACTGTGCTGATGGCGTTGACTGGCAGCCGTAGGGCCTCTCGGCGCAGTGCTTCTTGTATTGCGTCGCTGAGTTTCTCTGACCCGTCCGATAACTCCAAGAAGCGATTGACTGTGGCGTTCTGTTTAAGGGTTGTTAGGTTTTAGGGTTTTTAATCGTATTGTGTGTATATATGTGGTAAGCATTAGTACGTATATGTGAGTGTGAGTGTGAGTGTATATGTGTGGCTGTGTGGCCATATGCATGAGGCATATAGTATAGCATGACGCATATGCACGCACGCGTGTGTGTGTGCCGGGCGTTTGTGCGTGGGGCTGAGCGAGACACGTGTGTGTGTATGATTGTAATTTTAGTGATTTTAGGGTTTTAGGGTGTTTGATTGTGGGTGTGTACTATGGGTTAAGTTGTATGCATGTTTCGTGAACTGCGTATGTGTAATATTTAAGTCTGCATCCATAGACTGCCACACATGTATAGTCTTGGTAGGTACACGTAAACCCTGAAAACCCTAAATATCAATCGGTGGCTGTCTGCGACAATTCATCAGCTGCACGAATAAACCTTCCTACTCAACACTGAACGTGTGCGTTCATGTAGTAGCAACGTACGGTCTCGTATGGTTAGTATTAGGGTTTTAGGGTTTTTCTAGTATACGCTTGTACACACCTACGCATAAACACACACCACACCCACCTGATACCGCACAGGGTTTGTATTGCTGATCTCCGCCAACTGCCGCACATCAAAGTAGGCCGATCCGTCATAGGGGATGTGCGGGTTGACTTTACACAGCAGTCTGTCCAGCATGACCACCCTGATCACCTGCGTGTGCGTGCGTTGGGGATAGGGCGACAACCACAGCTCCACACTACAGTTACCGGCCACTGAGGGTCTGCGGAGAGGAAGACAGGGACAACCCGAATGTATGTATACAGCTTAGAGCTTGGTAACTGTGGGTGGGATTGTGCCTATACATAGACAAAGTCTTAATTTGCTAGGCCTCTGACTCATTGCTTTGGGATTGTGTGGTTGACTGCTTGCCCATTGAAATGGGTGCATAGCCCAACAGATAGCACGCTCTCTCACACACATTCGCAGGAACAAGGTTAAAAGGATCCAGGACACCAACACTACACGCGAAGCTGTATTAAACGCTAGCAATGCTGTATCACATAGCAACACTTGATGGGGAACTATATTGAACGCTATCAATGTAGTATCCGAACTTTGAACCCAGGCCCATATGCAACATACCATAAACATGTTCTATATGTACATGTATAGTACATGTTCTATATGTACATGTATGGTACATGTATATGTATGGTGCATGCTGTATGTATCTATATGGCAGTACAAATACATCTCCCGTGAGTCTTACCTCGGGAGTATCTGCCACCCCTCGCCCACCTCATCATAAACCAGATCACAGACCACCGGACTTCCCACCGCCACCGCCTTGAGGCTGACCATAAGGTGTGGGTTGTGTGTCTCTGGGCGCGTGACACCTGTAGCATCTACCACCTCCACTTTGCTTATGATGGTGGTATTGGGAATGCCTGCGAGCATGACGTTCTGATCGGCGGTGATGGTAGATGAGCTGTGTGGAACGGGGAGTGAACACGCCGGCAGTTGAAGATAGGGCTTGGGGTGTGTAGGGTTTTTAGAGTATTTAGAGTTTTAGGCCGAGAAGGGAACTGAAAAGTAAGGCAAAAAACTGCGACTTTAAATGGGGACTAGAGGATATAGAATTTTAGTAGAGGGGCAGCATGCACATGTTATGGGCGGTCTAGAGACGAGTATTAAGTGTAACAGATGTAACTATGGCAACCATCGTATGCGCAGTGAAGTATTGAGTGCAAATGAGACAATCAAAGTAATTGTAATATGAATAATTGCTTATGCTGACAAGCACTTTCTATTTCTTGTTAAATATTTCTAGAACGAATATATATATATATATATATAACATTCTTCAATATGCGATGATTGTTACGTAGACAAAATTAACGTATGGTTCCATTTACAGTGCTTGTAGTATTTTCCCTACCCAATAGTGACTATGAACTTTTCGGGGGGTGGCACGCGGATGTCCACAAACACTGTAGCCCATGCCTCGGGTGTGCTGTAGTCAGAGCACTGAACGGCGTTGCTAAGTTCTGCAAACAGTGTGCGAAGATATGAGAAGGCTGGTGTGAGCATGTGCATGTACATGTTTTAGGGTTTAGAAAGGCTTTTTTTTTTCGTTTTTAAGGTTTTAGGGTTTTAAGGCTATAGGGTTGTTGTGGAATGGTGTGCAGCATGTGCATGTGCGTACAACTAGCATTAGCATATTCGTATGGCAAATACACACACATCGATACTTCAACAGTTCACAGATACAGCAAGAGTGGGCATGCCAACAACACTCACTGGCACACACACATCAATCCTCACTCGCTCACACACACACACACACACACCAGGCCACCACTCCACCACAGCCACACTGCCTCTGCCATGGCCCATTGTGCGGAAGGTGATGCCGTCGATCTCAGGCGCAAGAACAGACGTGTCTGTGGACGAGAGCCGAAGTGTGTCTGTGCTGTACAGCTGAAACGAATGGCCTGAGAACATTGGATGCACCACCACCGACACAAACAACTGCCGCCCGACTTCGCTGGACACTGTGGTATAGCGGGACGGAAAAGTGGTATCAAAAGGTAGCATTGGTAATGCGTTTGGATAGATCTGACAAGTTATTGTTCATATAATAGTACTGTTATTTTATTTTCCCGTATTCAGTGAGGTGAACGTGTTACTGGTATATACATGAATGATAGTCATATTCATTAGCGTCGTGCAGTGGCTGAGTGACGGTTGCTGTGTGGGATAGCAGCGCAACTGCCCAATCAGAGGAAAGCAATAGAGACACTTCCAGACTCAACAAGTGGTCAATAATGTGACACGCATCAACCAGTGAGGTTAAAAAAAAAGGTGTCTCCGTACACAGAAAGAGTATCAATGGGCTACCCCCGACTGTTTGTCACCTTGAACGAGAATGGCAAACCAAGTTGTTGATTCCACATATTTATCATATATATATATATATATATATATATATATATATATATATATATATATATATATATATATATATATATATATATATATATATATATATATATATATATATATATATATATATATATATATATATATTATATATATATATATATATATATATATATATATATATATATATATATATATATATATATATATATATATATATATATATATATATATATATATATATATATATATATATGATGTGTTATGATGTGTGATGTGTGTGCATATGTATATATGTATATATGTATGTATGTATATATTATGTATATATATATAATATATATATATATATATATATATATATATATATATATATATAATATATACACACACACACATGCATACATACATACATACATACACACACACACACACGCTCATTCATTCACTCACTCACTCACTGACACATATATATATAGCTATACACACCATTGGTGGTCATGAAGTCAGGCGCCAGCTTAAAGGTAATGTTGCGATTCTCAGTAGCGACGAACTCAGGCTCATGAAACAGCGTCACTTCGATCGATGCAATGGGTTCTACCGCGCCAAACACTTCGAAGTTGCGTGTGAGTGTTGGCAGAATGGCCTGGTTGTGAAATGTGGCAGTAACCTGAGCCGTGCCCACTCCGATGCCTGTGCGCGTGTGTGAATACGTGCATGTAATGTAGGATACATGTGAGTATGTGTGTATATGTACCACAATATGTGCATATATCTACAATAGCATATGTGTAAGCCTTAGCATATAGTACACATGTGTGCGATATGAATGTGCCGGCATAACCTTTGCCGAGCTCCCTTGCTTGGATTCGCAAGCCTTACCAATATAAATTCATTACTATGCATGTGTATATACATACGACTGTGATTATATATATATATATATATATATATATATATAACTATTCCAGAGCTGTGCGACTGTGTGCGAATTCACTACAAAGATCTACCACCGTTGTTTGTGGCAAACTAAACCGAAGTGTGCTCAACTTCCGACACACGTACGTGATAAATAGTCATATTTTTTGTAATATATAGCGATAGCGCGTATCATCGGTAGAAACCAATGCAATTGGCCATTAAGTACACACACGTCACTCTCACACTTTGCCTACGGATTAAGTACATTAGGCAGACACCCATGTATTGTGCGGAGAGCTTTGTTGACTAACAATTACATCTATTTTAAGGGTTTAGGGTTTAAAGTGTTTAAGCCCCAAGCATCCCTTATATCGTGACGTTTTAGAGTTTAGGTTTTTATCGCATGTGGTACTTACCCCTGACCGTGGCAGGTGGGCCTTTGGCGTCGTTGGTGTTAGCACTAACCACCACCACAGCAGCGTTTGAGCTCGTCAGTTGGCCTTCTAAAAGACCCGTTGCTACAATCACTTTGGGCACGGGCGAGTTCTCTGTGGGAAATCCGGAACAAACGAATAATAGTAATAGAGAAATGAGTGACTTTGAAAGACTGTACATGTAGATACCGCTGTTGCCTCCATAAAGCCCGTTGTCACCTTCACTTTGGCCCCGGATTGGTTCTCTGATCAGATTCTTTCGTTACTTCTCTGTACCTTTCAAACAAGAAACAGGTCCCATGATTCCTACTAGACCCCAATGATGGTATCAATGACACTACAATGCAATGTCTAGATCAATATATCTTCCGTAATAAATACGTCATACAAAACCAATAATAACAAAACCAACCTAATACAATTCAGTCTACCTACCGTTGGGTTCTATCTGAGCTAGCTATCGCACCCCTCCAACAGCCCACCCAATCCCTTCGAAGTGACCCTGAGTCTCATACCACAAACGACGTAGCCACAGACGCACCTGACACACCGTGGTTACTGGATGGACAGGACAACTGCTTATAGAAGACAAACTACTACATACAGACTGAGCAATGTATCAGATATCACAATACATATATATATAACACAATATCACAGGCATAGCACTAATACATATATATATAACACAGATATTACAGTCATAGCCCTATACTTGTATCTTGTATCACAGCACACACCGGAGATGCCTGCGGACAGAGTGGCCAAAATGTCTATCTGGGCGTCTTGGAAGTACTGTTTGGTACAGTCTGCCCCATGCAACCCTGGTATGGCGTAGAGGTTTGTTTCATTCTGTGGTGCGCCGGCCACCACCATCTCCACCTGAGTGTCATTGTGTGGTGTTGAATAGGGATATGTATAACCAATGATAGAGGCAAATGCTGTGTCTTCTGGGTGTTATTGTGTGGTGTTGAATAGGGTTATGTATAGCCATTGGTAGAGGTAAATGTTGTGTCTTCGGGGTGTTATTGTGTGGTGTTGAATAGGGATAGATATATAGTCATTAGTAAATGTACATCCTGTGTCTCTGAGGATTCCATCCGAGTCGTCCATATCACGAGAGAGCATGTGTGTGACACTCTACGTGTATACGACACTCTACGTGTGTGTGACACACTACGTGTATATAACACTCTACGTGTGTGAGACACTTTACGTGTGTGTGACACGCTACGCGTGTGACACTATGTGTGAGAGACACTGTACGTGTGTATGGTATGCGTCTGAACAAAAATGTTGCATTACACGCGCCGCTGTCAACGGGCCTTTCACTGCCCTCTACGTACCTGCATGGGTGTGCTATGGCTAGGTGGACGAATGAGTACATCGCTCTCACTCATCAATGCAGTTTTATATCAACGCAGCATATACCATCCCTTTATCGCACATGAGCACCATACACAGTACATAACCTGTTGTGCATGTTATAACCTGCTGTGTATGTTATAACCTGTTGTGTATGTTATAATCTGCTGTGTATGTTATAACCTGTTGTGTATGTTATAATCTGCTGTGTATGTTATAACCTGTTGTGTGTGCTATTGTTGTATGTGCTGTGACTGTTGTATTTGGTTTGCGCACCTGTGTGGGGTACCATACGCGGAAGTATGCGGTGGTGGCGAATGATTGATTGGCTGTGGTGATGTTCACAGCCACACTGTGGCCTCCGCTCTGTTCAGAGCCATCCACTGCGACCGATTGGCAGTCTCCACTGACCTTGAGAATACCCTCATCACTGCCTGAGGTTTAGGGTTATAGGGTGTTAGGGTTTAAGGGTTTCTGAGGTTGTAGGGTTGTAGGGTGGAGCGTGCATATCAGAGAAGCATTCCGATAGAGAATAGATACAAAAGCGCATTAAATACGTATAAAAACATATTGAATGCGCATTTAAACGTATGGCGGCCAACCAACGTGCACGCACAAATAAGCTCAGTACCACCTCTTAGCACGCACAACACAACACACAACAGACATACTGAGGAATCTCAGTATCATCCCTTAACACGCACAACACACACACACAACAGACATACTGAGGAAGCTCACTACCACCCCCTATCATGCACAACACACACACAGCAGACATACTGAGGAAGCTCAGTAGCACCCCTTGACACGCACAACACACACCCAACAGACATGCTGAGGAAGCTCAGTACCACCCCTTAACACGCACAACACACACACCCAGCAGACATATTGAAGAAGCTCAGTACCACCCCTTAACACGCACAACACACACACCCAACAGACATGCTGAGGAAGCTCAGTACCAGTTCCTGACACGCACATACTGTGACAGGTGGCGTTGACCAACTCGTCCGTCAGGCCACATGTGGTGATGCCTTTGACAATAAAAGGCGCTCGGAAAGCAACGCCGTTCATGACGGCAAAGTTGTACAACTCGTGGTTGGCCCCGTCTTTCAACATGCCAATGATGCCCATCAGCTGTGTACGTGTGTGCACGGACGCATGTGGATGTCACGAGAGGTGTTAGCAGAGTCATGCGGATGTGATGAATGAACTAACTAGCGGTACTCACACATCCGCGGGTGTCCGGTTCTTCGTACATATGTGTAGGTAGTTTTGGGATGTCAGAGTTTTTATCTTGTATATACTTATAGTTGAGCTAGTTTTCTATTCTATATATGCTTTCTCTAGATACATACAGGATGTCGGGCTTATTTACTGATGAGTTATACAGGCCATGTAGAATTGTGTGTCATACACACGAACGTGGTGATGTCATGAACGCACGCGCATGTCTCCATATATATGTGGATATCATAATCGCCCGGATACTCTCTGTGCACTCGTATGTGCATGTCTCCATATATATGTGGATGTCAACATCGTATGAATACTATCTGTGCACACACATGCACTGCTGATGACACGCACACACCTCGCATTGTGAAGCCAATCACCCCACTCAGCAAGGACAACACGCATGGACTATCAAACGCATCACCCGACACGACACCGTAACAAAGCACAACCCAAATACCCAAATATGTACAAGCCTTTCGTCCTGCTTATCATAACCCTAAACCCTAAACACTAAACCCTAAACTCCGTTGAATCCAACTCACCCGATCTTCTTCGAATGTCACCACACCCGGTCGTGTGCGGTCTAGTCCATTGCGATCTCTCACATACATGGGTGTGCCTGTACGCGCAGATGTTTCTGGCGCATTTGGTATTGCTGTAACATTCGTAGTTGCTGTATCATTCCTAGCAGCTGTGGCATTGGCTGTAGCTGTGTCATTGTACGTTGGTGTGCCGGTAAGGGCCACTGTAGCATTGGCGGTTGCTGTGTTGTGTGGAATGTTTGCATGGTTGATCACCAGATTACCTACGGTCAACCAGTCTCTCAGTTCTGACACCTGCCCTGAAAGCTGCCACGGGCCATTTATGGCATTATTATGGGGATTAGTTATGACGAATAACAACAACTAATATGACATTAGTATGAAAAATAGTTATGGAGAATAACTATTATGACATTATTCTGAGAAATAGTTATTGAGAATAACTAAAATGACATTATTATAAGAATTCGTTATGAAGAATAACTAACGACATTATTATGAGAAATAGTTATGGGGAATGACTAATATGACATTATTTTGAGGATAAGTTATGAAGAATAACTAACAAGATGTATGAGAATAAGTTATGAAGAATAACTAACAAGATATTGTGAGAAATAGTTATGGAGAATAATTAATATGACGTTATTATGAGAAATAGTTGTGGGGAATAACTAATATGACATTATTATGAGAATTAGTTATGGAGAACAACTATCGACATTATTATGAGAAATAGTTATGGGGAATGACTAGTATGACATTATTTTGAGAAATAGTTTTGGAGAATAACTAATATGACATTATTGTTATTATGAGAAATAGTTATAGAGAATAACTAATATGACATTATTATATGGATAAATAATGGACGATATCTACTGTGAACGATAGCTGTCATATACGACTGTACATGCATGTTCATGGCGATGGCCTATATCTCTTCTTCGGCCTGCACTTTGATTGTCTGTTCACGTGTGTGTGGTATCTACGAAGTAACTGACTGTACAGCGGGCTGAACATCAGTGGTAGACGCATGGGGTGTGCAGGTGTGAGTGTGTATAGGCACTGTATGCCGAATCGACTTCTTATCGTCTATGTATGAGTTTACAATAAACAACACAACCACTGCTGCAAAATGTATGTGGACACAGAATACCACAGTGTTCTTGAATGTGATAGCTCATTCCCGTTAATCCACAAAGGCACTCTGTGCTACCCACAACAACTCACAATAACAATATGACCCATACAGAAAACAGGGCTTTAGTAGCACGCACCTCTATGGAACGCACCAAATAAGCCATAGATCAGATACAACACACATACACACCACACACACACCAAACACAAACCACACACACACCAAACACACTTGTCCCAGCTACAGCACACAATCAAACACACCACACACACGCACATTCACCAACCACAACACAAACACACACACACAACACACACACACACACACGCACACACACACATTCACCGACCACAGCACACACACACCACACATGCCTACCTGTACACCGGCAGTGGCATTGAGCATCTCTCTGTTGTACGAGAAGTACAGCGTGCCTATAAGCTCCTTCGTGTACACGGGTCGCTTGTCCGTGTGCGTGTGTGTCAGATGTCCCTTGCTGATACGGTAGTTGCCATCCAACCGACGCGTAACCGAGAACGTTTTAAAGCCATCTGAGTACCGAACGTCCCACTGCGACTTATCGTATGTGATGTTTTGGAATTCTAGCTCAGTGTGGTTGTAGTCCAACGAGCCTGTGGTGAACGGGGTAGGTACGGCAGGAGTAAGTGTGTGTGTAGGTAAGGCATGAGTGAGTGTCTGTGGATACGGCATGAGTAAGTGATTGTGTAGGTACGGCATGAGTAAGTGAGTGTGTGGGTACGGCATGAGTAAGTGAGTGTGTAGGTAAGGCATGAGTGAGTGTGTGTGTGCTGTGTGGGAATGTGGGCATATAGTACGTGCACTGGAACCTTATCTGAAGGAACATTGCCAAGTCCGTCTCGAATACGAGCGTATTTATTACATGCGTGCGTTGCATCAATCCCCGCTCATTTGTGTGGGTATATGCATATACCTACCTGCCAGAAGTGTGAGCATGTGCTTGGTCTGTCCCAGCAGGGGCACCGAGAAGGCCGAAGATGTCTTGCAGTGGTTGCCCAACGAAATCTTAGTGCGTGGCAGCTCTAACACAGCCAGGGATTCCATGGGCAGAGACGGCTGCGGCAGCACAGTAACCTGTGACGTGGGCAGGGATGTGTGTTAGAAGAGAGAGGTGGAGGGACACTATGGTAGGTATACACGTGTATAGAAGGGTTATATGAGATGGAAGGACATGAAGGATGTATGGCTTATAAGCACATAGGTATGAGAGTGTGCAGGTACGTATACGATGCATGACATTAAAGCACAAAAGATGGCAATTGAGATATAAGTACATACAAGGACAGGTGAGTTAGAAGTTCACACAACGACTGTGAGAAAGGTTGCAAGCCTGTGCACTGCATGCGATGGCGTAGGCAGATATACAATAGTGCCGATAGGCAGTGGTACAGAACTGCGACGTATCACACGCCCGTTCACCAACATCAGACAGACACTCACCCGTCTCATACAACTCAATACTTATCTGCATGTCACTCAGAGGCATCGCACACATATCTGGCACATATCTACCAACCCCACAGACACACATACCAACCTCACAAAGACGCATACCAACCACACAGATACACATACCAACCACACAGACACGCATACCAACCACACAGACACACATACCAACCACACAGACACATATACCTACCACACAGACACTCACATCAACCACACAGACACACATACCAACCCCAAGTCATCCTCCACCAGAGGTACAGTCCCATTCATCAGCAGCACACTGACATTGACCATTATCTCCGTAGTCTCAAGCACCCAGGAGTCAGGAATAGCAATCACGTAATAGTGAGACCGTAGCTCCAAGGCAAACGCAGCGGTGATGTTGTACGTGACCGTCTCATGTCCTTCACTGCGCAGCTGCACTCGCACTGTCCCTTCCGGAAGACTCAGGGATCTGTGAGATAGGAAGATCGGATATGACCCACTTGTCAATCTATGGTTTGTAATGCATGGGTGTATATACAAGAGAATATGATTCCTGAGTATCTACCGGTGGGGTAGAAATCATATATAAGAGAAGTGATATATACAGACTAAACTTTACACACGGGAAGGCGAGGCTCCTCCGTGTTTATATCCCAAAGCACAGCACATCGGCTAGTGCAAGAGATGGCTATGCGCGTGTTGGGGTAGTCCCACCTGCGTATAGGTGTATATCTGGGACTGCCCAGTCACACTCCCAAAGGACTCGCACAGACCATCGATTCCGCACTCACCCCACACTCTTACACACAGCACTTTCCGTCTACCTACCGACTTCAGTCTACCTACCTATTTCCCGTCTCGTCAGACGCTATGATGACCACCGTGAGATTGCCCGTACTGACCAGGTCCACCAGATACGTTGACAGGTGCATGGGTGTACGCCCCACATAGTGCTGCGTCAGTGCGGCGTGTTTGGTCTGTGAGCCTTCGGCCATAACGTCTGCCTTGACCACCGCAATTTCCTTGTTGCGCAGCTGGTGGTAGCCCTGTGGTCGCCATGGCGTGGTGATGGGAGGGATGGGTGGGTGAATAGACATGTGTGTGTATGTGTGTGTGCTTGTGTGGAATGGGGGCTGAGTGTGTTGGTAAATGAAGTACAGTTTCGACGCGTGTGCGGTAGAGTGCATATGCTGCATATACCCAACAGACGTGTGGCCTCATGGATTGGCACCGTTTCATGTGTGCATGTGTGTGCATGTGGGTGTAACAGGCGTGTATATTGCGGTGTATATACACAGCCACTACTTGGTCGTTGCAGACGGGAGATGGGGTTGTTCTGTGTGCATGGAGTACCTCTGCTGCAGTACGACAAATACCAATGTGCGGTACGGTGTGTGCCTATGCATTCCTAAACCACTGAATTTAATTTTGTTTAGTTACAGTAATGAAAGTGTGCACTATTGCATACATATACTCTCACAGAAGAACACGACCTCGCAACAACATTGTCTCTTACGCCTTTGCACCACCCACAACACAGCCCGTGACCATCTCTCCCAGAACACACACACACAGCCGCGCAAGACTTGCAGAGACTGATATACTCCCTACTAAAGTGCTGCACATGACATGTTCTTTGTAGCATCTGCATACTACGTACCTGCATGTACGTTGTTGACGGATACAGCCGCACGGGACTTGGCTCTGTAAAATGGATTGAGTACGGCAATCCCTTCAGCATCGCTGGGTTTCTCGTACTGTACCGTGTCGACACCACAAACTCCGCCGAAGTGACATCGGTATCTAAGTATGAGTCTGGAAACTCCCACAGTGAGTTATTGGTGGCTGTAGATGGTCGGCTCAAAGGAATTGAATGGGTGATGCCCAGTGGTGCTAGTACGACATCGGTTAGCGCAGATGAGTTGTGGGTAGTTTCACTCAGCACCTGTTCAAAGGCGGCAGATGCTGTGTCGTCGAGACTGTGATGGGATGAGAGCGAAGGCTTTAGTGCATTGCAACGCTCAGTTAACTCTCTCGAGGGTGTGTACGCATCCACGAATGCGTGTGTTTGAGTAGTGGTTATCTCCACGTGTCCCGAGGGAGTATGAATTGCCACTCAGATATTAAACTCTACACTAGCAACGTGTGAGCCGCACCTACCTGATATGTACTATAGATCCTCCGAGTGCCACCAGAGCGTCTGGCAGGAGACCGTCGTACGGCTCCTGTGCACACTCGGCACAGTGATAAACAATCGATGCATCTCGCCATACACGTAGGCCAGACACATCACCCCCTAACCCAGTACTCAATACACTCTGCACGACCAGGGGACTGTCGATGCAATGGCCCATCCGAAGTAGCCAGTTGGTCTGTGGGTGTATTGGATGTTGGGCAGTGTTTATTACGAGTGAATGAAGTCGCGGTACTTGTACATGGTATCGGAGATGTGGGAATAAAGATGTATTGAAGATATGTCACTTTTGAAAGTTCATGCCAACTACATATATTTGCACATAATATTAGTTTGGTACAACGAAATCTACGAAACAATGGATTATTAATGTATGTATACAGATGCACAATATATGTATTAATATGTGTATACACGGGAGAAGTACTCTCCACACACACACATATATATATATATATATATATATATATATATATATAAAATATGGGTGAGTGATTGTGTGTGCGTGTGCACGCCTTGGTGTGTGTGTAAGTGTTACTGCGTGCGTCATATATATATATATATGTGTGTGTGTGATGTGTATTGTGTGTATGCGTATATATATATATATATAAATTATATATATATATATTCATATATACATGCGTATATAAATATGCATATATATATATATATATATATATATATATATATATATATATATATATATATATATATATATATATATATATATATATATATATATATATATATATATAATATATATATATAAAATATATAATCATGTATACTATTAAAATAAAAAATATACACATATATATCCATCATCAGTAATATATATATATAATAATATGTGATGATGATGATGATGTATTGTGATGATGAGTATTGTGTGATGATGATTGTGTTTGTGGGTATTGATGATGATGGATGTTGTGTTGCATGTGGTGTGTGATTTTGTATGCATATATATATATTTATTACATATATATATATATATATCTATATTGTCATTATGGTTTTATATATATGATTGTTTTTATATATATATATATATATATATATATATTATTATATATATGAACTACACGACTATATATAATATATAATATATATATATATATATATATATATATATATATATATTATATATGATATATATATAATAATATATATATATAATATGCATATATATATATGTTTATTTTTATATATATATATATAAAAATATATATATATAAAATATATATATATATATATATATATATAATATATATATATGATAGTTGATTGATGATGATGATATTATTGATGACATTGATTATTGGTGTATTGCGTTTTGTTGTTTGTGTTGGTTGTTGTGTTGATGTATGGAGAGGAACAAAAGGTGTAAAAAAATATAATGTGTGTATATATATATATATATATATATATTATATTATATATACATTTTATATATATGTATATATATATGTAATAGCATGTATATATATATATATATAATATAATAATATATATATATATATATATATATATATCTATATATATATATATATATATATATATATATATATAATATATATGATGATGATGATGATGATGATGATGATGTGTGATGATGACATTGTTGTTGTTGATGTATATATATATATATATATGTATATATATTTGAATATAATTCATATGTGCCTCTCAAATATATATGTTTATATATATAATACATGCATATGCTATAATAATGATGATGATGATTGTTGTTTTGTTTGATTGACATTGATGTTTGTGTTGTGTATTATGTATGCATATATAATATATATATATATATATATATATATATATATATATATATATGTATATTATACGTATATATACATACAGACATACATACATATACAATTATATATATATATATATATATATATATATGCCACTTACACACACACTCACTCATGTATATGTTTACAATCTTACTTATATATACATACCATACATACATACATACATGCATTTATATATATATATATATATATGTATGTATGTAAGTATGTATATATATATATGTATGATTGTAATCATATGTAATGTGTATGTGTATGTGTGTGAGTGTGTGTGTGTGTGTGTATGCGTGTGTATCCGTGTGTGTGAGTATGTGTGTGTTTGTGTTTGTGTGTAATTCGGTGAGTTTGCGTTGTCTTCGAATGTGCCTCAATATACATGATGAATTTTGGCAACATCTGAAAAGACACGTCCGCTCATTGTAGCAGGCTCTATGCCTCAAAAGTGTATGATTTAACGTTCTCTTTTTAACTTGTTTTTTTCTTTACTTACCACAGCTGCAGCTGAAGATATCTGTAAGGACACGGCAATTAGAGTAGTCAAAGCCTTCATTTTCGAATTGATGCACAACTGGCATATGATTCTTTCACTACAAAATTCTGAAGATGCCCTATTCGACTATAGAATCAATAACTTCAATTGTTCATTGTTTAGTCGCTGTTCGTTTTGGGGGCGGGAATTGAATCATCTGTATTTTGTTTCACTTTTTGCCTCGTTCTATATGCTTCTAGTGAACAATCAAGTTATCCCTTTGTATCCTGAATCACTATATATAATATTGTAGTCTTGAGATCTAAGGGCAAGTAGAATTTAGTCTTTTATTATATACTGTAGAGCACATGTATGTTCACTTCCACTGCAACTTGTAAAACTCAGGAGGGAGAATTTAAGCTCATCTATTCCTTGTGGTGAACTTGGCGTTAGCAACATGGCAATATATTTACAATGGGAAAATGTACATGCTCAACAAAAAGTGTTAAAGCAAAAATGTGGTTCACAATGGCTTTCTGGCATTGATTGGATTGGATTTAGAATTGCCTCGTACCTCATTGGCCGATAAAGTTCGCGCCTTGGGTTGCCAAAATGTTTGAATAGAGGGCTCATTTATTGGGTTTGTTGTTGTTCTCTTGTTGCCTTTCACGGTTTCACCTCCGCGCCCGCCGGCCCCTCGCTGTTTTTATAGAAATTATTGTGGGATTTTCTATATTTTTTTATTGTTGTTTTGCTTTGTTTTTTTTAAACAAAGAAACAAAGATAACCAATAGTCAACCCCTCCCCCTCCCTTTTTCCTTCTAGATAAATTGTAATTTTTTTTTTAAATACTTCTTGTGTAATACTAATTTTTTAAATATTCGGTTTTCGGCTTTTTTTTTTAAATCGAGAAAGGGCTAAATAAAGCCTAAATTGTGAGTTGCGGTCTTCTTGAGACTTCTTGAGAGCCTTCACTTTTAGTGAGGGGTTGTATATTGTTT